>JACXGM010028784.1:0-13917 GCA_016801145.1 Umbra pygmaea | reverse complement strand
ATATGGTGGTGAATACCTCCGCTAGCTGGTCAGCGCATCCTCTTAGGACACGGCCTGGAATGCCATCTGGCCCTGGAGACTTCCGCGGGTTTACTCTTTTAAAAGCTCTCCTTACATCAGCCACGTCCAGGGACAGAGTGCAGTCATCTGGGTTCTCAGCTAGCTTCTCAGGAGTGATGTTGGCCACCTCAAACCGTGCGAAGAAGGTGTTGAGCTCATCAGGAATCAAAGGGGGGATGGGCATCATAGCTATTCCTCCCTTTGTTCTCTGTTATCTGCCGCAGTCCACACCACATCTGCCTCGGGTCTGAGCTGTTGTAGTTGGACTCCAATTTGTCCCTATAGCCTCTTTTAGCATCTCTGATGGCCTTCCGTAGGTCATATCTGGCCCTCCTCAGAGCCTCCAGGTCCCCAGAGTTATAGGCAGAGGACCGTGCTGTGAGCTTGGCACGGACATCACTGTTAACCCAGGGCTTTTGGTTGGGGAAGGTCTTAACATTGACCCGTGGAACGACATCATCTATGCACTTGGTGATAAATGCTGTGACAGAGTCAGTGTATTCATCAATGTTGTCACCAGCTGCCGTATTGAACATCTCCCAGTCTGTAGTTTCGAAGCAGTTTGGAAAGATTGATGATGGCTTGGTCACTCCTTTTTTGGACTTCCCGAAAAACCGTTTTTTCCTGTTTCAGACGTTGCCTGTAGGTTGGGAGGAGAAGAATGGAGATGTGATCTGCCTTTCCAAAGGCAGGGCGGGGGATGGGTTTAAAGCTGTTATGGATCGTTGAATAACAATGGTCAAGAGTCTGGTCTCCTCGAGTGTGAAATGAAATGTGCTGGTAATATTTAGGCAGCATTTTTTTCATGTTTGTCCTGTTAAAGTCTCCAACAACAATAAAAACAGACTCAGGGTGAGCGTCCTCCAGGCCACTTATTATGCCATATATTTCCTCAAGTGCGCGCGCCTTATCCGCCTGCGGGGGTATGTAGACTGCTATGATTATAGCAGACGAAAACTCCCGGGGGAGATAGAAAGGGTGTATGTTTACAGTTAGTAGCTCCAGGTCCGGTGAGCAGTGTGTTGAGATAACTGTAGCATCCGAGCCCCAACGGGAGTTAACCATAATGCAAACCCCTCCGCCTCTTTGTTTACCCGACTCCGAGGTTCTGTCCTGCCGGTAGATGGAAAAGCCAGCTGGCGTAACAGCATTGTCCGGGATGGAGGGATCCAGCCAGGTCTCAGTGAACGCTAGCAAGCAGCAGTTAGCAATGTCCTGCTGGAAGTTAATCCGAGCGTGAAGTTCGTCCATTTTATTGTCCAGTGATTGAACATTTGCAAGTAAAATGCTCGGTAGCGGTGGATTGCAGTAACTCGTCTGTGATCTGCACAGAATTCCGGCACGTTTGCCCCTCTTCTTTCTCCTTCGCCGCCTGCGTATGAGTAAACATGTTGAGGGATGGAAAGTGGGGTCGCAGCAATCGCTCCAACAAAACAGTAATAAGCCAAAACCTGGGTAGATTGAACAAAGCCATTGTCCATGCGACCATCCTCTACGGCGCACAGCAAGGTACAGTAATATCATCACATTCCAAGCACAGGTCAGTGTTAACGGTATTCTGGTTACGCATCAAGCTAGGCTTAGCCTGATAATTAGCCTGTCCTGGACCAGGTTAGTTTCCCAGCATAAGTTGCCAGGGTAACTTAGTTTGAACAATTTTCAGTTAGCTTTATGGAACGGAATTCACTGAAAATAAGCCTGACTAACCAAAATAGATGTTTTCAAATCTAGTTTTACGGAACACCCCTCAGGAGAATACAGAGTGCTAGTGCCAATGCTATGGTTGAAATTCAACAGTACCTAGCAGATGGGGGTCTTAAAATGTACATTTTACCTGAAGAGTTTTATTTCCACTCTCATCACATCAGCAAAGTTCACATAAGTTTGATGTTTGGGAAACACTCCAAATCAAGATGTTTGTATGACATTATATAAGTGTTTATTGTCTCTATTTCATTCAATAACCCACAGTGTTGACAAATTACAATTACCAACCCATTTCGAAACTGCAGTTTGTGTTGAAGGATGTGAATTGTTCAACCAAAAAATAACTACTGCAGCAAAATTGCTTCCATATAAGTTGTCCTTTCAGGAAACCGTGACCTGTAGAATGTAGGAGTGAGTGATTGGGAAGGACAGCAGCAATCGGAATGAGAAAGTCATTTTGTTTAAATTTTTTGACTATTTTCCCAGTATACACAACTCCTGCAACCATATATTTTGAATTTGACCAAAATTTCACCTGTAGTAACTAGGGCCCCTTAAATGTGAACTACTACACAGCAATCAGAATTTGAAAATCATTTTGTTTATGTTTTGTGAATATCTTTTATAAATAGATGCCACAATATAGTTATAACAAAAAGTCATTTTCTTTTAAAAATTGTATTGCTCTGTATTTTTAATAACAAACAATATGGAAAAAATGGTCTACAGAAGCATTAATATCCTTACAGAGAAGACCTCCTCCTCAAGGTAAATAACTTTTACCACGGTCCCTTACTACACCTATAGTAACGGGCGCGTTGAAAAGACATTCAGTTTTTGCACTCTTACTGCGTTGTCATTTTTGGTGATTTTGAGTTGATCAAAACCGTAAAACTTCCATCTTAATTAGCTCTACAAACTACACCTAAAAGTGGAAGAAATCGAAGTATTGCCACGGAGCTATTGAAGGTACCATCCGCGAAAACCGACGAACGTCAAACATCAAGCTGACTTCAACGCGCTGTCCTGACTTTCTGTATCGCGGTGGTGCTGCAAACCACAAGGTGAATGAAGCAGTTACTGCTTCGGGCGTCATATGTTAAGCAATTTTTCCGTAACAAAGCAAATTTTGGAGCAGTGGTTAAAATGGAATTGTAGTTAATGGTTTTAAGAACGTTTCGAAACTTCAGTGTCAAACAGCCATCAATACTGATAACCTCATCGTAAATAGCCATCTTTGTTGTGACTGTGGCCGACTGGCCAGTAAAACTGTATGAGTCATGACTCACTCGGATCTTTCACCCGAGTCTTTAAAATAACTCATGAGTCGTGAGTCTTTAGTATCATTAACCCGGATCAGTTGAGTCCTAATACAATTCGATATAAAATTATAAAAGCACCACACGCAAAACTCTTGTAACATTAGCTACTAGTCCTATCCATAATAGCTGCCAAAAGCTTTATAACTTACAATTTCATGGGCAAACACAACTCTAGAATTCAACTTAAGTAACCGAGTGAGCAGAGCGACAGTCCGAGACAGGTTATAGGAACTTCCCGATCCGCAGACTCAGAGCCGGAAACATTGCAGACTCGCAGACCATGGGACTCATGAGTTGCCGAGGACTCATGAGTTGTTGATCACTCGTGAGTTCTTGCGTGAGTCAGTCAATAGCATGAATCAGCCGGCTACGTTGTTTAAAATAACATACGATGTTCTGCACGTAGCCTAGCTAGGCTTACTGTAGGTTTGGTGTATACAAATGTAGTTTATTAACATGCAATTAGGTCGAGCAGACAGTCTGAAACATTGCCACTCGGCCCGCCTCGCAGACCATGGGACTCATGAGTTGGGGAAGGACTCATGAGTTGGGGAAGGACTCATGAGTTGGGGAAGGACTCATGAGTTGGGGAAGGACTCATGAGTTGGGGAAGGACTCATGAGTTGGGGAAGGACTCATGAGTTGGGGAAGGACTCATGAGTTGGGGAAGGACTCATGAGTTGGGGAAGGACTCATGAGTGCTTGCATGAGTCAGTCAATCACGCAAATCAGCCGGCTACGTTGTCATGAGTGGATCTGTATCAGACGAGCGAGTGAAGTCTCTCCTCGAGTCAGGGTAAAGCAAATCCACAACAAAAGCACTACTATAATGTAAATAGTTATGTAGTTTTTTCTTAGCATTTATTAATTGCACATTTTGCATGTTTGTTCCATTTGATTGTTGTTTTTGTATTTAATATATTTTATTGTTATATTTATTTTTGTTGTAATATTGTTCTAGTAATTTGCACATTTTGCATTTTTTTCATCTATTATTATGACATTGCCTATGCGTGGCAAAACGTTGTGTTTCTTTTTTCATGTGTGCCTTTTAAAATAAATGTTTGTTACTAAACTCTGGAATAGTGAATCTGCACCGTGTGAATCCACAGAACTTCCTACTACGTTAGTAGTTTGAGAGAATGGGCTAGGACTGTGTTTCATTGGAGATTTGGCAATAATGACTCAAGTGACTCAAGTGACTCGGATCAGTTTAGTGAGTGACTCAGAGTAACCCGAATCCTTAAAATGAATCGAGTTTGCCAGACCTACAGTGGCCAGTAGCGTGTAGATTCAACCGATGCAGTTTAATGCTAACGCCCAAATCACACCGCATCCGCTAGTTGCGTTGCATATGCATAGTTTTGATGCAAAGCCCTTTGCCTCATTTACGCATTGTCTACTGTTTTACAGCGCATGTAAAAATGGAGGAGAAACTTATAAGTGCCGTCGCCGGGTATCCTGCCAGTTTTGATATAACAGCAGATGTCTACAGATACATCAATCAAAAACAATATGCTTGGAAGAGGAATTCGAAAGACATTGGATTAGCAGGTCAGTAACTAAGTGTTGGCTATACCAAATTTGTCACCGTTTTGAAAAGCTAGCAAGTGTTAGCTAGACACACCATCCGGTTTAATTAACGCATTGGTTTTAGCGCACGAGTAGGAAAAATCCAATGCATGCAACACCCCGAACGCACCGCAGACGCAATCCAACGCATTCCGCTATGCGTCTTTGCATCACTGGCGGACTCCTTCATTGGAAATGACTGGACTTCCGTTGTTACGCATATGCAATGACGGATTCTGTGTGATTTGGGCATTGATGCCCAAATCACACCGAATCCGCTAGTTGCGTTGCATTTGCATAGTTTTGATGCATAGCCCTTTGCCTCATTTACGCATTGTCTAGTTTTTCACAGCGCATGTAAAATTGGAGGAGAAACTTATATAGGCGGTCGCCGGGTATCCTGCCATTTTTGATATAACAGCAGATGTCTACAGAGACATCAATCAAAAACAAAATGCGTGGAAGAGGAATTCGAAAGACATTGAATTAGCAGGTCAGTAACTATAAGTGTTGGCTTTACCAAATTTGTCACTGTTTTAAAAAGCTAGCAAGTGTTAGCTAGACACAACATCCAGTCTGATTAACGCATTGGTTTTAGCGCACGAGTAGGAAAAATCCAATGCATGCAACACCCCGAACGCACCGCAGCCGCAATCAAACGCATTCCGCTATGCGTCTTTGCATCACTGGCGGACTCCTTCATTGGAAATGACTGGACTTCCGTTGTTACGCATATGCAATGACGGATTCTGGGTGACTTGGGCATGAAACAGACAAATATATTATTAAATACACAAAAATACATACATTTTAAAAAACAAGTCATTAATAAATAAAGTTGAAGATTATAACGGACAATAAATAAATAAGGTAATTATTACAAAGGTGAATAAATAAAGAAGCTAATTAAGAGATATATACATTAATGTCTCATTGTATAATTTAATTACTACCTATATTTATTTATTTACTGTATTTATTGTGCAATTAATCGTATGCTTATTTATTTTTTGAGCATTTATTTATTTATATATTTATTTCTTATTTTGACAGACTTGGTCCTCCATACAATAGAGACCACTCCTGTGACAAGGCAAAAAAGGTTAGGACAGACAAACGCAGAACACAAATATCACATCTCTGTCACATCATTACTATTGGCCTACAGTCTGAGGTAAGCGACCAGTGTAGTTACCAAATAGGGTACAGTTACGGACATGAACTTACCACATACATGTAGAGCCATTCTTGCTTCGTTATGTTGCTGGTGCACAACAACCTTTTATTACAGCTTTTACTGCCACTAGAAAGTTAATAAGAGGATTATAGTGAATATTAGTTAGCAAGAAAATAAACCGCAGCTGGGAAATCGTGCAAAAATGTATATAAAAACGAATCTACTAGAATACATTAGCCAGGGCAGCTATCTAGCTACAATCACCGTTCCCTCTCCGAATTATCAGTGTTCTTTCAGCGACACTATTTTATGCTGGCGACACTTCGGATTACGTCAAATATAGGACGGTATAATGAGAAAACCTTTAAAATAAAAGCCCAAAAGGTCAATGCATATCAAAGTGCATAACACCATAATAAGTTAGTGAACTCTAAACAAAGGTTGTTTTATGTTTCAAGCATGTATAAAGTTTGAGTTATGTGGAAAAAAAATATTAAAAAAGGTTATAAAACAATTTTTATGAGTACATTATACGTACCATGCTTGCATATGCAGATTTTGCTTTATAAAAACGAAACTAGCGCCTGTGCCAAAACATGGACTATGGATAACTGTTCAGTATGATGTATTCTATCCAAATACAGTCTCAAATCCCCCGGGACTTTATTCTGTATGGGCTGGAAACACTAAATCAGGGACCCTTGTCACTCTCCCATTCATTTCATTGTAGGCCATAATTGCATATGCAGATTTTGCTCTATAAAAACTAAACTATCACCTGTGCCAAAACATGGACTATGGATAACTGTTCAGTAGGATATTCTATCCAAATATAGTCTCAAATAGGCACTTTATTCTGTATGGGCAGGAAACACTAAATCATGGGCCCTCATCACGCTCCCATTCATTTCACTGAGAAAATTGCATTATAAAGCAGAATCTGCATATGAAATTATAGCCTACAGTGAAATGAATGGGAAAGTGACGAGGGTCCCAGATGTAGTGTTTCCTGCCCATACGGAATAAAGTGCCGGGGGATTTGAGACTATATTTGGATGAATTACATCTCACTGGACAGTTATCCATAGAGCATGTTTTGGCCGAAGCAATAGTTTTGTTTTTATGAGACAAGATATTTAATAAAATTTAGTGTACTTTTACAATTGTTATTAAAATCATATTAAGATTTTTTTTCCATCAAACTATTTTAATAGTTCCTTAAACACATAATTACATTTTATTTGATTATAATTCACTAGCTTTGATTAATTTACTATTATTATTTTATGCATTGGAATGAGCGCTATTATTTTGAAAAACAAAATCTGCGTTGGTGTCGCTAGCATAATATTGTGTCGCTGAAAGAACGGTAATCTCCGAATTAGCACGGCCGAGTTGATACTACCATTCTTTCAGCGACATGGACTAAAATTAACTACATCTATTTCAATACAAAGAAAAATGGGGAGATAGTGTTGCTTTGTGAAGTAAGAAGCTGTTTTTAGATGATCATTCATATGAAAGGTTGAACATCTTGTTTGCACAGCGTAATGTCAGACAATGACTTGTGTTCGCAGGCATGGCTACTAGCAAACCCATTGAAGCTAGTTGTGTGTTTGGCTTACCATTTGAATTTAGACCTAAATATAATACTAACCTTTATAGTTACGCATTACAATTGGTATACAGTTAAATCTATGTAGAAACGTTTGACTTGACATGTATTAACACATTTATATATATATATAGTAACAATTCAATTTGAAAATTTGGTAAATATGTACTGTAGCGTAACAAGTGCTAGTCAGCCAACGACATAAACCTTGTTTTAGTCTAGCTACTAGTACTATTTAGTGGCGATCTACCTTTACAATAATATAGCTAGGAACTTTGATTTGACAATAAGTTATATTAACAAACTTGAGTGTTTGGGTTGTCTTCAGTTTAATTATTTGGTAAACATGTAGTTAGCTTGCGTAATAAGAACTAGCCAGCTAACGACGTAAGTTATTTTAGTCTGCTTACAAGTTATGCTAGCGGATAGCTAGCTGGGTGTGATATATTTGTCAGTTAATCATAAGGAACTGTTCCATTAACTACATTCAGTCGTTTCCCATGAAAATATTAGTTATATCCATAACTTTAAGAATCGTTTAAAATGTATCATTCCCGCGCAGATTTTAAGGGCTAGAATTAGCTAGCGAGCTACACTAGTATGTAACTTAACTACCGTTATTGTATACAATAACTACCTAGCTATCTAGTAATCATTATCTTTCCTTGTTTCTTTCTCATTGCAAGTTCATCCTGTAAGCATTGTGTTCTCTGAAATGTGCCACTTGATTCCAGTTCCTAGACCTGGTCCTTATAAATATACTGCAGCCCCAGGTACCAAGGAGGCCAAACAACTGACACCCGTCTGGCAGATTATGACCCTGTATCAACCGCAGCCCAACCGTTCCAACCTATTTATTGTGAAAACAGAAACATCCTCCACACCACATTTTGCCTCCAGCATGGCCAATAGCTCTGGCGCGGCCCTAGGGAAGGTGGTGGGCACAACTGGCCCTGCTGGCAGAATCAGCCCAGAGGGAAGTCAGGTGAGTACTCATATTCTAATTTCTACATCAAAACCACACTGAAATCCACTTGTTTGTTGTTTTTTTAACAGGTAATAATAAATATGCATGTCACCCCTTGAATTGAATATCTATATCACACACATAGAGCTCCGGACGTCACTTGACTTGATTGTTTACGCCGCCTTTGTGGCAGTAAAATAGTGGCAGTAAAATAGTGGCAGTAAAATAGTGGCAGTAAAATAGTGGCAAAAAATTAACATCGCCAGCATGGATACTGCGCACTTGGCTCACACGGGGCGCAGATGGCTCAGTGGGTAGGGAGTCAGACTTGTAGTCAGAAGGTTGCCAGTTCGATTCCCGACTGAGCCAAATGTCGTTGTGTCCTTGGGCAAGACACTTTACCCTAATTGCTCCCAGGTCGTTGCTGTAAATAAGAAATTGTTCTTAGTCAACTTACCTGGTTAAATAAAGGTTAAATAAAATAAAAAATGAATAAAACTTTAATTCAAAAGAAATAGGCAGCTAAAAGCAAAATTTGAACGATTAAACATTAGTGTATAATTAGTGTATAATGCTCCCAGAGTTATTTTAACAACCGTTACAAGTGAAATTGAAAGCTGCCCTGACCTTCAGTATCCAGATTTACAACTATCTGATCAACTTTCCTTCGTCCTACTCTGGAGAGTCTTTGAAAGCCTACAAAAGAATGAAGGGATATAAATGGATGCAATCATCTGGATTTGTGATGAATATTCAGCTTTGGAGTCTACTGGCTAAAAATTGCATTGTCGTCATTGGAAGGGTAAGTTGAAGTGTAACATTAATGCAATCACTGTTATTACATGTATAGCTACGCTAGCTAGCGTTAGCTAGTCTGTAATGTTCGCCAATGGTTAGCTACTAACGTTGGCTAATGTACATTATATCAGTGCACTTTTCATCACTAAAATGCCATTACATCGTTATTGCAGGTACATCATTCCCAGAGACTGACTGATCCTCAGTTGAAGCTATGAGTGGTTATCAGGAATGATGGGGTTGTGTTAGCAGCCCACTGTAATTGTACAGCTGGACTGGGTGAGTGCTGCTCCCATGTGTCAGCTGTGTTGTTCAGGGTATGGCAGCATATCCAGGAAAGAGAAGAGATAGCTGTAACATCAAAGAAGTGCAAGTGGGCCACACCAAGTGAGGAATCTTTGAAAAGAGTAGAATAACAGCAAGTGAAGGACATCATTTTTAACACCACACAAAGAGGAAAAAAAGAGAGCTCATCCAAAGGACACTCTGCCATACCATAATTTTTCCCACCTCTGACCCATACAAAGCAGGCCCAAATTTACAACAACCTCTCCAAAAGCTGTACACGAGGGACAGATCATAAAGCCAGCAGTCCTCTCTGTTGTAGCAGATTACGCAGCATCATATGTGCCAAAAGCTGTCCTGCTAGATCTACCAGAACCCCTCACAAATCTTTATGACAAAAGCATACAAGGGAGGAAAATCTAGCAGAGTTACAAGACCAAGCAGAAGCATTGTTTGAACTCATAACTGTGACAAAGAACAGGTACATCGGCTTGTAGATAATAGTCAAATATAAAAGGAAACATGACTGTATGTGTATGTTGTCAGAGTAAAATGATACATTTGCACACTTAATAATGTAAATTTGAAACCATTTGAATCATATTTTCAGGGGGAGTTGTAGAGGAGAAGACTCAAACACAGTCCAAAACCTGATTTGATCAGAGAAGTGGGAGGATAACAGCATCTACCTTCAGATCAGCCTTAAAGACAGATGTCAAAAAGCCTCCAGTGTCCCTGATAAGACAGATTTGCTATCCAAAGTCTCATAGCTTTACCACTGAGGCTACCAGGTATTTATAAGTGTAGAAGACAAGTTTAGCAATTGACCTCATGTATGAGCTCTCTAATCCTTACATTTAAACCAAGAATTCCACTTTGCTTAATAACATTTATCATTTAATTGCTTTTGGTCTTGAAATTGTTAATATTAATGCATACTAGGCATTATAGTTCTAATCTTAACAGTTTTTTGGATTTCCAGATGAGGATCTAAGCATGGGGACATGGCAAGAAGATATTATGAAACGCAGCATAGCTTATCACACTCAGATGTCCTGGTAGAAACTGCTGGATTCAGGATTTCACCCTCACATCCTATTATTGGAGCCTCACTTGATGGATATGTTTCTTGCAGCTGCTGTGGTTCAGGTGTATTAGAGATGAAGTGCCCATTTGGTGCCAACAACCTCACTGTAAATGGGCAGGGAACTATCTTGCAGACTTGCCTTGAAAAAGATGAGCAAGGAAGCATACTTTGGATTGAAAGGGAGAATACTTCACCTTTTGTGGAACATGTGACACCAGATGTGTGATTTTTTTTTGACAGAGTTGGCATGTGCTACGGAACTTTTTAGGAAATGTATAATTCCAGAGCTAATTGCAAAGTATTTCTCTGCTACAAAACCAGCAGCAATATCTAAAAATCATGGTCAACAGTGGTGCTACTGCTGTGAGCCAGAAGTAGGGAACATGTTGATCTGTATGTCAGGTTTTTGTTCAGATCGAAGGTTTCACCAAACTTGCCTTTGCATTAAAATAATTCCTAAACAGTGGCTATGTCCAGCTGAAGGAACGTGGTCAATTCACAAAAAGGAAAAAATAAGTTGTGAGAGGATTAGAAAAGGAGTTGCCCACAATCTTTGTTTATTAAAAAGAGACTAGATAAGTGGGACAAGACTAAACATTGTACATTTGGTGACATGAAAGGGAACTGTAACAGCAGAAGAGAAGAAATAAATGGGCGGTGATAAAAACAAATGCTAGTAAATAAATAACTACTGTAATAATTATTTGTTGTCATTATTGCCTAATAGTCATTAGCACCCTAGAATAATGAATCCTTCTTGGTTTAAACATTTTACATTGTTAAACTTAATTTTACATCTGTCTAAATGACATTTATTGTGGGTACAACAGATTTCGAGACATTTGTAAGAGCACAACATACTTTAACTATTTTTTCTAGGTATGTGACATCATTTTCTCTCTCAATGTCAGTAAAAATTATTGGGATAGTGCTTTGCAAAACAGTGTATTTTTGACTGAGAAATCCAATGACTCGTTCAATATGTATCCAGAGATGCTAAGCATCTAGTGCATTCAACAGGATCTAACTGTTTCTTACCACAAGTGAGTGCTGGAACCTTTAACTCAGCTTGGTAAGAATGGACAGACTCTCTGATATAGAAGCCTCTGTCTGCCAAAACTAGTTCCCCTGTGAGCAAATGGGTTAAAAAATTACTTTGCTCTGTGATGAACTTATCGATTGGAAATGGAGCCTTGTGGGCAGATGGCAATGATATATTTCATTGTATGGTGAGACTTGTGTTTTGAAAACACTGAGCACTGGCTACTAGTGATGGTCTAAAAAAAGGCATTTGAGACAATTGAAACCTTTGTGTCGAGGTTTCGTGAAACGTTTCAAAACTACTTGACAGTTAAATCTGTTACATTTGATTTGATGTGTCATGAAAATCTTTAATTATGGCACACAACAGTCTTAATTCCACCATGATCAGAGAGACGCTTCTGTAACCGGACTGAACTATTCACATCCTTCATCACAAACTGCATAGTTTCAAAACGGGTTGATAATTATAATGTGTCAATAATGTGGGTTATTGAATAAAATAGAACTGTCTGAGACAAACACTTTCCTAACATAATGTCATACAAACATGTTGATTTGGAGTGTTTCCAAAACATCAAACTGATGTGAACTTGGCTGATCTGATGAGAGTGGGAATAAAACTGTACAAATATTTTATGGATCGGTGTTATGAAGGTATGAATTAATGAATGCGTAATAGCGAGGCGCAGGTGGCTCAGTGGATAAGGAGCTAGACTTGTGGGCAGGGGGTTGCCAGTTCGATTCCCCACTAAGTCGATTGACGTTATATTTTTTCCACATTGCTAGTGCTCAGGCAATTCTCGCAGGGCACAGGTTGCAGGGATGGCTAAATGGACCATTGCATGTTAATATAAGTGAGGGAAGACCCCTGAATATTTGGCACAGTACACCAATTCAAGACCAGGTATGCATCTGCTTGGTACCTTTGAACTTTAACCATTGCATTGGCACTAGCACTCTATTCTTCTGGTGTCACTGACTCTGTTTTCCAGGAGTGACCACAGGTTATCATCCTCACCAACCCCTGGCAATAAAACAAATATTAATTTGTAATTGTATAAAGGCCTGCTACCCCTCGCCGGGATACGCACTTGACGATGTGTGTGTGTAAAGGATTACATAATGTCAAAGGTATAAATATATATCCAATAATAATAATACACATCTGATGTCGTTGCTCCATCTTGTGTTTGATGACTCAATCTTGCAATAATCTCACAATTCTCTCAGCCACGGTGTCACGCATTCGAAATGTTCATTTTTTATGCCTCGTTTTATACCCGATACGTCAGTGTTTTTGACAAATGCGACATTTATCGTTCAATGTGACATGACAAAGTGTTTCGAGGACACTTTGTCATGTGACCAGCAGTGTTTTTGAAACACTTCTCAATACGTTGTTCCGATGCAGTGATGTGTCAAAAACACCGAGACAGTTTCGACACTTGAGTGTTGAGCGCACATCACTACTGGCTACTTGGTTTCTCCATAAATATTTCAAAGCAATCAAATGCAAACAGTTGTTTCAAAGTCACTGTTCCTAAATACATATGAAAGAGATTTTCTTAATGAATAGAATTAGACTTGGTACCAATCTGCAATACATTACGTCAATGCAGTGTTTAAAAAGCTTTGAAACAGTGGTCGATTCAAGGCCAAAATAATAAGCCAAAAAACCAAGAGACAGATTTGTTCTCGTTTTAAGTAAAGCCAGCATGTACTGCTGAGATAATGTTAGTGTGTACTTACATTTGAGATTGGGAGCTACAAAATGAAACACTGTCATTAATTTACTGCAGTTGTATTCACTTTCTCTCTCAACAAGATATTTTCAGTTCTCAGAGCTTTGCATTCAAACTCAAGAGATTGAATGCGTTTCTTACATTTATCGCTCTCGCATGGATTTGGGGTTTGTCATTTTCATTGAGAAAAGGCAGAAAATTTTCATTTTCACATTCTTTGTTAATGTTCGATTCCTTCACCAGGTCTGCATTAAGATGTTTGCTGTTGTCTTGAGGAAAGTCTGTTAGATCAATTCCTGCTGTAGCTTATGGCTTTGCTGCTTTATCTATTCTTTTTGCTCTTCTGTCTTCTGTTGAATACATCTAACCTCATTCTTATTTTTCTCTTTTCTGGGGATGGAACATGATTTGAAGATTGAAGGAACATACATACCTGCAAACTAGTCGCTTTTCGGCGAAAATCGCCGTTTTGAATGGGAAAATGTCATCCACATGAATCGTGTAGATCAGAAGAGTTTTTATTGGGGGGGGGGGGGGGGGG
>JACXGM010028782.1:0-14037 GCA_016801145.1 Umbra pygmaea | reverse complement strand
TACCTGATAGCTGATGTGTGGTGAGTGTTCATATATATGTTCATATATAACTACTAACCTCTACCTGATAGCTGATGTGTGGTGAGTGTTCATATATATGTTCATATATAACTACTAACCTCTACCTGATAGCTGATGTGTGGTGAGTGTTCATATATAACTACTAACCTCTACCTGATAGCTGATGTGTGATGAGTGTTCATATATGCTGTAATAGACCTTTTACCGCTGTACCGCAACCACAGCGTATGTTTTTACCTATAACTCACATTTACTCTCCCGACTTTAGATTTCCAGGTTTGACTACTCTCATTTCCCCATCTCTTCTGACTTTAGGCCTACCCTCAGAAAAAATATTCACTCTGTCCTATAGTCAAAACAGTTGAAGCATAAAGAAGAACATTTTACCCAAGAAAAAGCCCAACTAGTCAACTTGGTAGCACTAAAGACTTTAAAATCTTCCACTTACTCGGTCAAAAAAGCAGTCAAAAACATATGTAATGGCAATCTCAGAAACATGGTTAACTCCTAGTAGCCTATTCCTGATTCTTTTTTTCCACTGAAAATTATGAACTGTATCGTAAAGACTGCATTAGTAAGACCGGCGGCGGAGTGGCTTTCTATGTGAGCCAGAAACCTAATTTCAAAATTTGAAACTGAAACTGAAACATTAAATCTGGTAGTACATTTTACAACTCAACATGCAACTACCATTGTCACCTACAAGCCTCCTAATGTCAGTGTAAGTGCCTATCTATCTCAGCTTTCTGACACATTTAAATCTGTTACAACAAAGGAGTTTGTAATTCTGAGTGATGTCAACCTTGACTGGAATGATAGCTCATCAAAATCTTTAAAAGCCACTGAAATAAATTAATTAAGGATCCAACAAGAATTAGCAAAACACGCTGCTCAATTCTGGATCTTATCTTCACAAACCAGCCCACAAAATATGCAATGTCTGGGGTCATATATGTGGCTATTTCAGATAATTCGCTCATCTACGCAGTTAGGGCAATCTTAAAATCCTCAAACACTCATGCCCCCCACACTGTACCAAAAATATAAATTTCAAAACTTCCTCAATTCAATGCCAAATTTAGTTCTACTGATTGGAGCAACGAGCTGTCCTTGGAAAATCCAGAAAAAATTCTAACGCAGTTTCACACTTAACTTCAGAAAATACAAAATAAATTTACCACCGCCAGCAAGGTTCAACCTAGGCAAAGTAAATTACCATGGATTCATTCTGAAATAGTACTTTCTTACAAATTAGGAATAAATGTACTCTTGAACTGCTAAGGCGGTCTATTTCCAACATCAGATTACCAAATCTGCTACCAACCAAAAGACATTATGGCAGACCCTTAAGGTCATCACTGGCAAAACTGAGAAGAAAATGAATGTCAATATTCAAATTTCCCTACGGGGTTCTCTTATCTCAGATTCAGAAAAGATTGCAAGTGCTTTCAATGAATATTTTGTATCATCTGTTTTAGTATTGGCAGCAGATTTTACCACTCCCTCCTCTTTTTCACCTGTTCTCTCTTCAACACCTGACAGGTTCTGATTTTTTTGAGATGTCACAGAACGAGATGATAGAAATACTACATTCACAAAACAATTATCATGCCCATGATACTTATGGTCTAAACACTTTCTTTTTAAACACTAATGCTGATAGTCTCATTCCTCTTTTCCAGCACATAATCAATCTTTTTATCAGGCTTTATCTTTTCCACTGACTGGAAAACAGCACAACTTACTCCAATTTCTAAATATGATGATCGTACTCTTGTTTCAAACTATAGACCTATAGCAATACTTCCAGCAATGTCTAAGTTGCTTGAAAAAGCCTTGCATATCCAGTTAAGTTCTTACCTTGAAACTACTGGCTCAGTGACTGTCAACACGGATCAATCATGTCGGCATTACTACTCTTCACTGAACAACTATGGGACTCTCTTAATAAAGGTTACATCACTGGATATATTTTTATAGATTTTCGTAAAGACTTTGACACAGTGAACTATCAGATCTTGTTTAACAAACTTCACTCTAATTTTCTTCATCTGTGATAGAAATGCTTTCTTCCTACCTGATAAACAGGTTGCAAGCTGTCAAAATTAACCACACATCATTACAACCTTTAGTCTGTGATATGGGCGTTCCACAAGGCAGCATTCTTGGACCCTTACATTTTCTTTTATATATGAAGTGTGTAAAACCTCAAAATACTTATGTACGCTGATGATACTGTGATTTTTCTCTCTGACCCAAATCCTGATATCATAGATTTCAAATTATCATCTGTTCTTCAGTCCTTACATGACTGGTTGAAAAAGAACCATTTGACCATCAATGTAAAGAATCAGAAACTTTATGTGTATAACAAGATTAAGTCATATCTTTCATTTTCAGTTTCTGGAAGCTACTTACATGCAATTGTGTTTTCAACAATGTCCTACTGTCTTCCAATCTGGTCCCTTAACACTGTCTTATCTGGTCCCTTAACACTAAGGAAATTACTGAACCAAATCGCACGTCAATACAATCGTGCTCTCAAGATCCATAGTAATCTTCCTAAGTGGCCTCATCACTGCATTGCACTCACACGCTCAAACACTCTGACTTACCAGAACTACATAAACATCCACGCTATTGTATTCTACTTTCACATTCAAAATAGCACTTCACCAAGACTTGCTGCACTCCTGACACACAATCTGAGACCAGTACACCTCAAAAGAACTCATTCCAGTTCCTCAAAATATTAAAACAATTATAGAAATCCTTTTTTTTACATACACCAAAATTTGGAATGATCTTCCCCATTACATTAGAAC
This sequence comes from Umbra pygmaea, assembly GCA_016801145.1. NCBI lineage: Eukaryota > Metazoa > Chordata > Actinopteri > Esociformes > Umbridae > Umbra > Umbra pygmaea. Next base: position 11,191 of record JACXGM010028782.1, on the reverse strand, counting down.
ACTACCATCCATCACACATTTAAAAAAGGCATACAAACTGTTCCTTCCTAACAGTTACACTTGTACACTTCGATTGTCATGTATTGTCTATGTCTTGTTTGCAGTGTTTGTATTGTTGTTTTTAGTTGTCTGTATCTTCTTAGCCCGTGCTAATGTCCCATATAAATGTTTCTGTCCTCATGTGCTGAAAGTATGTCCTACGTTCTATGTCTCTGCAGAACAGGAACCTACTGGAGTCAGGCCCGTTTATATTGTAACTTAATGTTACTTTTAGATTTCCTGTATAATAAATGAAGTAAAAAAATTATGCCCAATCGGTACGAATGGGCCTATCGTGCGCCAAGAAAATATTCCTCACACCATTACCAACCTGAACCATTCATACAAAACAGGATGGATTCATGCTTTCATGTTGTTTTCACCAAATTCTGACCCTACCATCTGAATGTCGCAGCAGAAATCCAGACTCATCAGATCAAGCAACATTTTCCAATCTTCTATTGTCCAATTGTGGTGGGCCCGTGCTAAATGTAGCCTCAGTTTCCTGTTCCTAGCTGAAAGAGGTGTCACCCAGTGTGAAGAAACCTCAATCCAATTGGAAACCTGGGGCTAAGTTGAAGAGGGCAGTTGATAAGCACAAACCCCAACATTTTAAGAATATTTAAAGGATCTGCATAGATGAATGATCCAAAATCCCTCCAAATGTGTTCCTTATCCTTTTTAAAAATTACAGGAAAATAATCCATGAAGTTATTCTTGCCAGAGGTGGTTGCCAATAATTATGAAACCTTGATTTTGGTGAAATTTATTGTGTGTTAAATATTTGTATGATTTTGGTTGGTACAGTGTTTCTCACATGTGGGCATTTTGAGTATCTCTCTTTAATTATACTGTTTATGTTTTTAAAGTATTGTTTGTGCATTGCCAGTCAGGGGTGCCAGTAATGTTGGAGCCCAGTGTATCCATGGACATACGAAAGGTACCCTACTGTCAAAGTAGGGCTTTCGACACTGGGAGGGTCCATATCCATTAAGTTCAGGGTTATCCAGAGCCTGAGAATCCCAATACTGTTGGGCAAGGACTGCCCGTGTTCGAAATTCTGTGGCGCAGCACGGAGAGACAGAGAACATATTCCAAGAGAAAAATGAAGGGTTCCTCACCAGTGCGGTAGGTTTAGATAAAAGGCCGGAATCTAAAATGAATGAACGCATTGGCATGCTAGCGGTGGTGCTAACACGTTTGCCTGTCAAGTGGCAACACTATATAATGCCGGCAACATAAACTCTTTATTTACTCTTCAGAATAAAAGTGCTTGTTTGAATTAATTGCAATAATCATTGTAAAATCATTACAAAGCTAGTAAATTGTAACCAAATGCAATTACATTGTGTGTAAAGAAACGAAAAGTATGTGATTGCAAAAAAACATGTAACATGTTTTGATAACAACTCTTCATTAAAAACAATAACAAATACTTTGTACACAGAATTTGATTAAATATTTTGTCGGGGTTTCATGTAAAAACACGGTTGCATTTGAAAAACATTCACTAGAAACTGTTTTATCCAACAAAAGACTAGCTATGCAATGAATTAACAATGATTATTGTAATGAATTATGAGCGCTATTATTTTGAATTGAAAATCCATAGTTTATGTTGCAGGCATTATAGTGATGCCAGGCAAACATGTTATTCCCCCCATTAGCTACGCCTATGAATGAACGTCTTCCAAGCGAAGAAGACCAAGCACTCAATAAAAGCGGTGAGTTACGTATTGGGCAATAAACAGGGGGGAAGAGAAAGCATTGCTGGTGGTCCCACGAACATACAAGGACATGGTCCTGCACATGGCCCACACTTACATCCTGGGGGGTCATCTGGCCCAGGCAAAGAACAGAGAACACATACTAGGGAGGTTCTACTGGCCCTGGGTCACCCAAGATGCAACCAGGTACAGAAAAACACCTGCTAGTGTACAGCCCCAAAAGTGTATTACCGTAACCATCTCAGTCCTCTGTCTATTATACAGATGCCATTCAGAAGGATATCGATGGACCTTGTGGGGCCTCTCCTGCGCTCAGGGCACCTTCACCAGCACATCTTGGCGCAACGTGAAGACTTTGATAAGGTGGTAACCCTATTCCTACGCGTCTTCCTCAGTTAAACAACACTGCTGCAGCATCATATCCACACAGAACCTCAATAATTGTTTGGGTTTGGTTGGTTCCATTGCAAAATTAATAAAGAACAGTGTTTCTCACATGTTGATATTTTGAGTGTCTCTATAAATATATTGTTTTGTTTTTAACTCTAGTGAGAAATTGGTGCAGCATTTTGATGTTGGCTTGTTTGTATGGCCCCCAAAATTTGCACACTGGTCCAGGAGCCCTGGGGGCTTGACAATGTGCATTAAAAAGCCTTATTCATCATGGTTTTTACACATAAAAACAACAAATTATACATACGTTCTTTAGTTTTTTGGAATAAATATTTAGCAAAACATAAAATCAGTAAGTGAAAATGATGGCTGTTTTTTTTAAAATGTATAGGGAAATAGTAAAAATATTTAGGCTACTGTACATACAGTGTTAAATTAACTTTTTTGAACATCCCCCAATCTTTGTCACACTGGTTCTCAAGACCTGGGGGCATGCCAATATGGATTTTACAGTGATGTTAATCATGGGTTACAAGTATTTTACAATAATTAGCTAAACATTTAACATAAATGTTTGTATTCTTTGGCTCTATATGACATAATGCACAAAAATCACTGTCACAAAAGTTTGGGTTTGATATTTTTGTAGCCAAGAGTCTTCTGAATCCAAAACTAAAAGGCACAAAGTATGACCCTTTCAGAAACCAAAATATCAACATAGTGCCAGGTGGACTTCAAACCCCTTAGAACTTCAAGGTTTTATTATATTTAAAAAAAAACGTTTTTTGACTAAAATTAATTTCCATATGTGCTGTTGTCTTGATTCGCAGGTGTCTGTGAGTACGCTTAACAGTCTTGAAACAAACAGTATTTAGCTTGTCAACAGGCAAACCAGGCAACTGCTTGGTGCCCCAGGCCGCTAGGGGGCCCCCGAGGGTTGACAAACCTAGGGCCCAAACAGAGTAGAATCGGCCCTGATAGTAGTAATTAAATTCTGAGATGTCAAACAAGGAAATGTTTTCCCAAAACAAAACATTTATTTTCTGTAGGATTCACAGGTAACTGTGTAGGGGGCGGGGGTAATTTAATGAAATAACATTTCCTATTTTTCACTCATCGCATTAAAATGGGGCCCTTCACTTGGATTCAAAAGCTCAATGTGGCCCTCAAGCAAAAAAGTTTGCCCACCCCTGCTCTATGTTATATTGTAAAATAAATAATGGCTCTATGTTCTATGGTAGAATTAATAATGGCTCGATGTTCTATGGTTGCATTCATATTGGCTAATGTTCCACAGCAGCCTACATACCTAATGTTGCTGTCTACGAAGTATTCGATTCTGTACCCGGAAGTATTTCCAACAGGGGGCTTCCATTCAATCCAAACCGTGTCATTGGTATGACTATGTACAGTCAGGTTCTGCACTATGCCTGGCTCTGAAGGAGAAAGAGATCAGTGTGTGCAGGCGTGTGATTGCATGTGTGCCTGCGCCACAGTAACTCTGAAACTTAGTTCATCAGATCTGAAACATTCAAATAAGTTTAACTGTATACAATTTTAAATAAAACCATGTAAATATACATACAGTATATACTGTATTTTCTTATGTATAGCATATTCTATTTTTGTATTATTTACAGTTTTACTGCTAATTTTTATAGTGAACTATTAAAAACCAGTATAATATTTCCATAGGAAAAATGACCACAAAAGGATATTTATTTCCGTTACTGGTGTATTTTGAGATGTTCTGAGGAGCTCCTTTTATGGACTGGTCTTTCACTTCAGCGTTGACGTCAAATCTGTACAACCCTCCCGATGTCAAGTTTGCGACCACAACGTACGAATTGTTCACTTGGATGGTTTCGTCAGGTCCACCAGTCACTTGGACTGAGTAGAAGTCACAGTTCCCATTAGGAGGGAGCCAAGACAGTGAGATGCTATTTAATGAGATGTCGGTGATTTTGAGGTTGTTGATTATGTCAGGTTCTGAAAGAGAATAAATTATCAGTATTCATCGTTGTTGATACAGATATTTTAACATTTTTATACCAATATCATTATAAATACCTAACCATATTTAAATACAATACTGCAGATTTTTTGTAGTAGTAGTATTAGCAATTTTGAGAGTAAAATCAGAATTAATACTTGCAAAAGTCCTACAACAGTAACAGTAATAAAGGTGTTAGTGACAGCATGTGTAATAGTACTACAGTTTTAAAAGTAGTAGTGGTGGCAGTTTGACCTAGATCAGTAGTTGTTTTTTTTACACATTTTTGTCCACTCCCAGAAGTTCATGTCCAATTCCCCCTTCAACCACATGTCGCCAAGCCACCTAATTCTTATCACACTACTCATCCAACCGGACGCCTTTAGTCAGCCATGCATTACGCTCACCATCTATTGAACTTGCAGGTACCCAGTGTTGGGTAAAGCTACTCTTCAATTACATTCCAGTTACATTCCAGTTACATGTTGAGTTCACAAGTTTTGGGAAGTCCCTAATTTAGACAAAATGATCAAGTAAATGGAGTTCATGTCTTGAAACAAATAGAAAGAGTAAAGAAAATAACAATCATGGTCACCAGTAAGATATGAACTCCATTTGCCTGATCATTTTGTCTTAATTAGGGACTTACCAAAAATTGTGAACTCAGCAAGTAACTGGAATGTAACTGTACAAGCTACTTTACCAAACACTGTGCCAATTTGTTTTGCTTGTGCTGGGGCAGAGAAGCTGTGGATATGTAGGTCAGTAGATTCAATGATACTAAAGCAGTAAAAGTATTAGCGGGGATTGTAGCAGAAGGCCTGGTAGTTGTGACAGTACAAATACTTTGTCCAATTCCCACTAACCCTGTCACCCAGCTACCGATTCCTTTCGCACTGCTCATCCAACACAGAAGCCTTTAGTAAGATCATGCACTGGATGATTACGCTCACCAACTATACTTCTGCAATTAAACTTACAGACAGCAGATCTGAACAAAAGGAGACGCTGGTGAGCGACGTGGCAATGTAGATAATTTGACTAATCTATCCCAAATCTCGAACAGCGATATGCCAATGTGGACTGCCTTGTGCCGAGGGTCCGGGCAAAGTTCGGAGAAGCCACAGTCAGACTCGAACCACTGACTATCATGACTTAGAATGTCCTCCAATGCAGCAACTTAGCCCATTATGCCACACAGACCTGCATACTACAGTATTAACAGTATTCAATTCTGTTGAACTGCAAAATGGGATTCTAGTGGTATTCTAACTTACTGGTGTAGAAGGAGACATTCTCTGGGTTGAGGTCCCTTTCACACTTAATAGGAAACACCTGGATACTGTAAAGCGTGCCGGCAGTGAGGTTGGACAGCTGGTAGGTCAGGTTGGTATAGTTCAGGCTGCTGTGGGTTACGTTCCGGCTGTAGTATTTGGCCTTAACCTCCACCCTGTAGTCATTGATGTCAGCAGGCCCACTGGCCCAGCTCAGAGAGGCGTTGTGTAGGGTCACACCGGATATGTTGGCGTTCCCATAGAAACGGTCTAAATATTCACAGATGTTGATTAGGGGTTAATCAGGGTGAGGGGGAAAAATAAAGTGGAACAGTGTAGGAGAACATATTATAGCATCAAATAAAAGCATGTGACATCCAACCAGCATTAGCATCTCAGTTAACCTCACAGACAGCCAACATAATCACAATAAATAAGACATATGCAAACATAAAAAGAAATGTTTTAAGCACTCCATACCTTCATAGCAGATATAAGGGAGAAGCATTGTGCAGACTCGTTCATACCAAAGTCCACAGCTTAGCATGGCTATGCATGGGTCCGCAATGTACCCGTCCGTTACCGTATGATTGCTTTCGTTGCTGGGAGCAGTAACCCCCGTAAACAACGTCGTTCCCATCGTGGGGTTAGATGTCGTCACCTCTGTGCTCCTCGTCGTGGCACTCGTCGTCGATAACAAGTTCACGTTTACTGTGGCGTTAGGGTAGTCAGTGTAGTTGTCATTGTAAAATGTCGTAGGGGAGCTGGGAGTGTCGCAGCAACACCCACAGGCACTTGGGGTGGGTGTGGGTGTGGGTGTGGGGAGGATGTAGGTGTTATAATTGTTTATCACAGGGTCCTTTGGCGGGGAGAGTATTGGCCGGCCAGGGTACCAGTTCTGGAAGATGACGGGGTCTCCGTTCGACCAGCTCGACCATTGTAACGAGTTGTTGTCAAGACTCTTGCGGAGGCCGATCCAGTAATCATGGCTTAGGTTGTTGACAAGGAGTTGGATATTGTCAGAGGTGAGGCTCACCATGTCTTTGTAACATATCTAATAGGATAGGGATAATATAATATATGGCTTAGTACATGGCCTGGAGGGACACAATGTGTCCAGGGATTTGTTTAAATTATCAGTCCTCAATATAGTAGTCTTTGATAGCCTCCATTGCTAATTAAATGCTGGGCTAGAACTAAACCCTGGAAACTCTTCACGTCCTCAGTACTATATGAGTCTACTTTTTCCTCCCAATGTTACTACCATTTTCACATCAAACCTAATTTTTGTGGTATCCTATTTCCCATTATAGCCATTATAGACTTTTCCAGATCAAGGCCTTGATCTGGACTATACAAGCACTGTGCCCACTGGATGTCAACAGTGTTTCTCCTTATCTTAGTGTTGTACCTGGCAGTGTAGTCTGGCCTGGTCCCAGGTGGAGACGTTGGAGTAGAAGAAGTACTGCCGCTCAGCTTCACAGAACAACACCAACGCAGCTGCGAAAGGGCAGAGGATAGAGCATCGTGTTTCCCTTACATTCATAATCAGACAACTGTCATTAGGTTGAGTATGTAGGTTTTAGATATCTCGTGCCGTGAGAATGAAACTACTTTGTTTTTGCACATGAAAAATCATAACGAAGTGATGGGGCATGTAATGCTAGTCCCACTTCATAATCCTCTACCCTGGGCAGCACTGTACCAATTTGCACCACTCACTGGTGGGGCAGCAACTCAAGCCCACATACTACAGATTCCAGACCTGGCACGCTCCAAAGTGATGCCATGGGAGTGCCATAACCATTTATACTCGTGCGTGGTGCTCGCGACATAAGTTGCTGTCTTCTCCTGAACAGAGGTGTCGCAACTGAGGAGAGGCTAGCGACTTTGATATTTTCACAGACTAGAAGAAGAAGAAAAAGGTAAATGATGGCAAAACGGGCAGCAGCATTGACGTTAATGTCAACAGTGGCTAAGATTATCTTAACTGTGTTGTTATGAACCATTAACTGTGTTATTATTAATCGTTTACTGTACCCTCGAACTCGTCCATGCTTCCCGTTTCCGCTTTGTCGCGCGCTACTGAAAAAAGAGTGGTGTGCGCCCTTGGCTCGCATGCTCGAAATCCCCGGTCTGGTGTGTTAAGTATACTGCAGGCATTAAGTATACTGCAAGCATTAGCCCACTGTACCACCGCTGCTGCCGTCTGGTAGACGTTACCGGAGCATCAAGGCACGGACTACCATACTCAAAAACAGTTTCTTCCCCCAGGCCATTCGGCTGCTCAACATGGAACACTGACACTGATCACAATCATCTGCTGAGCACTAACATTCTCTGGTCACTTTATGCTCTCTACATCTGTTGTAGCAGAATTCAAATGCACCTTTAAAAGCAATTTTCCATGCCATACTAATAATATTTATTACTCCTACTGTTGTACATTTTCCAGATCACTGCTCAGTACATAGCGTATATTTTTATTATTATTACTATTTTTATTATTGTTTCAAAATTCTTTATATTGTTGAAATCTTTTTAAGCCCACTGCATAGATGTGTCGAGCCATGTCAAAAGAATTTCTCTGCATAGGATGATGTGATGTTATTCGATGCATATGATAAATAAACGACTTTGACTTTGACTTTGTGTTTGTTGTGATGTCATCAACAAAGCAGCCTCTTCCATGGAGGGCCTAATGTATGCAGGTTTTCACTTTTACCTTGTATAAGGCTGATGGAGTAGCTCACTAATTGGTTAGGATCTGATTTAGCAAAACTGATAGAGACACCCCAAGCAACTTACAGCTGTAATCGCAGCAAAAGGTGGCGCTACAAAGTATTAACTTAAGGGGGCTGAATAATTTTGCTCGCCCAATTCGTCAGTTTTTTAGTTCCCCTTCCATGGAAACTACAACTTCCCCATTCCAGACTGCTCAGAACTACAATTCCCATAGCCCGGACTCAATCACCCTAATTCTGTACACCTGCACTCACCCAGTCCATATATAAAGCACAAACACACCATTGCCTCTTCGCGAGGTATTGTGAGTATTGTTTTATTCCTACTGAGCATTATATCCATGTATTGTTGTTCCGGTTTGACCTTAGCTTTGTTTGTGAAATATTCTGCTTTGGATTATCCTTTGTACCTTCGCCAAAACTCTTGTATTGCTATGCTGGCCTGACCCCTGCTCTGTTTTTGTGAATTAGTCTGCCTTGGATTACCTTCTGTGCTTTAGCCTTTGGAAGATAAGATACCTGTTCAGAATAAACATTGTTCTTTTGTTCCCCGGGAGTATTCCTTACAGAAATATCCCCAAAATTTTGTTCCACTTCATGATGGTTTCCCACTTGTTGTTGCTTATTCACAAAAAATTACAGTTTTATATCTTTATGTTTGAAGCCTGAAATGTGGCAAAAGGTTGCAATGTTCAAGGGGCTGAATACTTTCGGAAGACACTGTATATATATACAGTATATACACTGCTCAAAAAAATAAAGGGAACACTAAGATAACACATCCTAGATCTGGATGAATGAACTAATCATATGAAATACTTTTGTCTTTACATAGTTGAATGTGCTGACAACAATCCCACAAAAATTATCAATGTAAATCAAATTTATTAACCCACAGAGGTCTGGATATGCAGTCACACTCATAATCAAAGTGGAAAACCACACTACAAGCCGATCCAACTTTGATGTAATGTCCTTAAAATAAGTCAAAATGAGGCTCAGTAGTGTGTGTGGCCTCCACGTGCTCGTATGACCTCCCTACAACGCCTGGGCATGCTCCTGATGAGGTGGCGGATGGTCTCCTGAGGGATGTCCTCCCAGACCTGGACTAAAGCATCCGCCAACTCCTGGACAGTCTGTGGTGCAATGTGGCGTTGGTGGATGGAGCGAGACATGATGTTACAGATGTGCTTAATTGAATTCAGGTCTGGGGAACGGGCGGGCCAGTCCATAGAATCAATGCCTTCCTCTTGCAAGAACTGTTGACACACTCCAGCCACATCATGTCTAGGATTGTCTTACATTAGGAGGAACCCAGGGCCAACCGCACCAGCATATGGTCTCACAAGGCCCCCCAAAGAAATGCCACCCCACACCATTACTGACCCACCGCCAAATGCAACTTGTGTGGGTTGTAGACTCCGTCTCATGCTACCAATAGAGTGAAACACTGCCAGCATTCAAAAGTGACCAAAACATCAGCCAGGAAGCATAGGAACTGAGAAATGGTCTGTAGTCACCACCTGCAGAATTCCTTTATTGGGGGTGTCTTGCTAATTGCCTATAATTTCCACCTGTTGTCTGTTCCATTTGCACAACATATGTGAAATTGATTGTCAATCAGTGTTGCTTCCTGAGTGGACAGTGTGATTTTACAGAAGTGTGATTGACTTTGAGTTACATTGTGTTGTTTAAGTGTTCCCTTTATTTTTTTGAGCAGTATATATATATATATATATATAGATATCAGCCGCGGTCGGTGGATCTTAATTGGGGAGGACGAGCTCGTATTACGCTCGGGACCGGAGTGAATGGAATGGGGCGCAACGCACAAAACCCATTAATTTTATATTCACCAAATCATTCAATAACCCCTTGTGTATTATGGATGGGGGCATTGTCATCCTAGACAATATCCCTCCCATTAGGACACAACTGTTTGACCATGAGATAATTGTGATCACTCACAATAACATTTTCATCCTAGAAGAGATCCCTCCCATTAGGACACAACTGTTTGACCATGAGATAATGGCGATCACTCACAATAACTTTATCATCCTGGAAAAGATCCCTCCCATTAGTACACAACTGTTTAACCATGAGATAATGGTGATCACTCACTATAATATTGTCATCCTGGAAGAGATCCCTCCCATTAGGACACAACTGTTTCACCATGAGTTAAAGGTGATCACTCACTATAATATTGTCATTCTGGAAGAGATCCCTCCCATTAGGACACAACTGTTTCACCATGAGATAATGGCGATCACTCACAATAACTTTATCATACTGGAAGAGATCCCTCCCATTAGAATACAACTGTTTCACCATGAGATAAAGATGATCACTCACAATAACATTGTCATCCTGGAAGAGATCACTCCCATTAGGACACAACTGTTTCACCATGAGATAAAGGTGATCACTCACTATAATATTGTCATTCTGGAAGAGATCCCTCCCATTAGGACACAACTGTTTCACCATGAGATAATGGCGATCACTCAAAATAACATTGTCATCTGGAAGAGATCCTTCCCATGAGGACACATCTGTTTCACCATGAGATAATGGTGATCACTCAAAATAACATTATCATCCTGGAGGACATACCTCCCATTAGGACAACTGTTTCACCATGAGATAATGGCGATCACTCACAATAACTTTATCATCCTGGAAGAGATCCCTCCCATTAGAATACAACTGTTTCACCATGAGATAAAGATGATCACTCAAAATAACATTGTCATCTGGAAGATATCCTTCCCATGAGGACACAACTGTTTCACCATGAGATAATGGTGATCACTCACAATAACATTATCATCCTGGAAGACATACCTCCCATTACGACAGAACTGTTTCACCATGAGATAATGGTGATCACTCAGTATAACATTGTCATCCTGGAAGACATCCCTCCCATTAAAACACAACTGTTTCACCATGAGGTAAAGGTGATCACTCACTATAATATTGTCATCCTGGAAGAGATCCCTCCCATTGGGACAC
>JACXGM010028779.1:0-13838 GCA_016801145.1 Umbra pygmaea | reverse complement strand
TGACGCCAGCTTTCATCTCCAGGCGGCTTCACGGTGTTCGTTCGCAAGAACACCAAACTTTATTGATGCTACATAAAGACTATGGTCACAGTCCACCCATCATATCTTCATTGCTGGACAATAACTGAACACGGATTGACCTTATTACAATGGGCTGTGTACCTTCAGATCCCCCACCCGGTACAGCCAGAAGAGGACTAGCCACCCCCTTGAGTCTGGCCTCTCTCTAGGTTTCTTCCTATGTCCCTCCTACTAGGGAGTTTTTCCTAGCCACTGTGCATCACTTGTGTTGCTTGCTTTTGGGGGTCTCGGGCCGGGTGTCTGTCAAAGCACTTTGTGACAACTGCTGTTGTAAAAAGGGCTTTATAAAATAAATTTGATTGATTGATTGAAATTTGATTGATTGATTGATTGATTGATTGTACAGAAGACTAAATAAGAAACATAATGTTCCTAAAACATACAGACATAAAATACAAGTAAAACAAGGTAAAGGACATAAAACATGAGCAGACAGGCATATAATAAAACAACGATATTAAAATGTCAGCATGTGGTGTCAAAGGCCAAGGAGAAGAGGTGAGTTTTAAGTAAAGATTTAAAAACTGACAGTGAAGAGAACTGTCTAATGGGTAGTGGCAAATCGTTCCACAGTTTAGGAGCTGCCACAGCAAAAGCACGGTCCCCTTTGAGCTTACGCTTAGTTTTAGGGACACTCAGGAGCAGTTGATCAGCTGACCTGAGAGAGCGGGTGAGTGTGTAAGGGTGCAACAGCTCAGAGATTTAGGCTGGGGCAAGACCATTGAGAGATTTAAAAACAAATAAAATTTAGTAAATTTTTTTAAATTGATCCTAAAATGTACGGACACTGGAGGGAAGCTAAAAAAGGGGAAATGTCCCAATTAAAAGGCAGGCAGCAGCATTTTGTACAATTTGGAGATGGGCGACAGAGGACCCACTGACCCCCACATATAATGCATTACAGTAATCCAACCTTGTGGTAACAAAGGCGTGAATTACTGTTTCAAAATGGTGCCTCAGAAGGATTGGCTTTATTTTGGCCAGCTGCCTCAATTGAAAAAAGCTAGATTTAACAACGGCCTTGATCTGACTGTCAAGTTTAAGGTCACAGTCCATTTTCACCCCTAGGTTAATGATGGTCGGCTTGATGTACTGGGCCAAGGAATCCAAATCAACAGGGAAGATCCCAGAGGTGCCACCAAAAAACATCACTTCAGTTTTTTTTTGCATTTAAACCTAAAAAGTTAAGAGCCATCAGGGCCTTTATGTCATCAAGACACTTTAATAATGGTCTGACAGTGTCATTCTTTTTAAGAGGAACATAGATCTTGCTAGCATCTGCATAACAGTGGAAAGACATGCCATGTTTCCTAAATATGGAACCAAGGGGGGGGGGGGGGGCAAATAAAGAGAAAAAAGAAGAGGACCTAAAACTGAGCCCTGCGGGACCCCACAAGAAAGAGTAGCAGTGGAGGACACTGAGTCACCACAGCTGACACAGAAAGTTTGATCCTCCAAATAGGACCTAAACCATTCAAGTGTGATGCTTTTGATACCCACCCACTGCTCCAAACAAGAAATCAAGATTTCATGATCCACTGTGTCAAATGCAGCAGTTAAATCAAGGAGCACAAGAATAACACATTCACTGGAATCTGTAGCAAAAAAAATGTCATTAAAAACTTAAAAAGGGATGAATCGGTACTGAGCAGGGATTTAAAACCTGATTAGAAAACTTCTAAATTACTCTGCTGTTCCAGAAATACCATTAATTGATTACAAACTATCTTTTCAAGGATTTTTAAAAGAAAGGGGAGTTTTGAGATGGGCCTTAAATTAGCAAGATCTGCAGGATCCAAGACAGGTTTTTTAATTAGTGGTTGCAATACTGCATGTTTAAAATTTACAGGGACCACACCTGAGGACAGACTGCTATTAATGACTGCTAGAACAAATGCCCCTACATAACAGTAGGAAAAACCTCTTTAAAATGTTGAGGAAGGATACTATCACATGGAGAACCTGAAGGCTTCAAATGACCAATGATCTCCTGTAAACTGGACAACGGCACAGGCTTAAATTGGTCAAAGACAGCAGAGCAGAGCACAGACACTGAGGGGTCATAAGCAGGTGTTATAAGAGCCCTAGTGGAGGTGACCTTATCAATAAAAAAGTTTTAAAAGTTTACACAGCCAGCAGGGGAAGCATGAGTGCAGGTAGTTTGTAGGGCATTAAGAACTGAATCAATAGTCTTAAACAAAACACTGGGCTTATTACAGTTTGACATAAATATTTCAGTGAAATATTCTAAGCTTTCTTTTAGCATCTTTCACAGTTGTCTGGTAATGATGCCAGCAGTCCCTTAACATTTGAAATGACACCTGCAGTTTGTCCTTTTTCGATTTGCGCTCAGCTCTACGGCACTGACGTCTGACAGCACGAGACGTGTCATTTAGCCAGGGCTCAGATTTAGTTTTAGGCTGCCTGGTTTTTAATGGAGCCACAATGTCAATTAGTCAAGATCAGTCTCACATAGTACAGGCATATGCATAACATCATAACTATCTACAGAATTTAGCTTGCTGAAAAAAAACATAAATGCCTTTTTACTCAGGTACTCAGGGCCGGAGTGGGAAACATTTTCAGCCCGGGAGTTTCATGATGCACCAACCCATTATCCGATGGAGTAAATAGTAACTGCAAATAATCTAATCGCTTTACTTGTGTTATTTCCTACTGTACATATTTCATTTATTTATTTATTTACAGAGACAACTTAAATGTATAAGCTAACACTATTAAACAAAATATCCTCAGTAATTAGACAACCACAGTAAATACAGAGTCTTGACCAAATAAGCTAAATGTTAAGTTTGAAGAATGAGGTTAGATATTGCCCATTTTTTTATGTTGTTTTTTTGCAATAGCTAGGACCCATTTCCCAGGTTTCTATTTCAAAACATACAATTGAATATTTGGCCTTGTTACAGACACACAGGTCAACAAGGCCTATAGTGAAAAAAATACCATCCCCACTGTAAAGCATGTTGGTGGCTCACTGAAATTTTGGGGGTGTGAGAGCTCTAAAGGCACTGGGAACCTTGTGAATATTGATGGCAAGATGAATGCAGTATGTTATCAGACAATATTGGCAGACAATTTGCATTATTTTGCATGAAAGCTACATATGGGACGCATTTTGCCAAAATGAATGGGCAGCTATACCAAGTGCATGAATTCGGGGCCTCATAGAAAACACAAACTACTGCATTGCAAGCTGTCATTGATGCTTAAGGGTAAAGTCAAAGTCAAAGTTGTTTATTTATTATATGCATCGAATAACGTACATCATCCTATGCAGAGAAATTCTTTTGACATGGCACGGCAATTAAAAACAACAATTACAACAATATAAGAATTTTAAAATAATAATGACAATAGTAATAATAATAATAATAAAACGCTATGTACTGAGCAGTGGTCTGGAAAATGTACAACAGTAGAAGTAGTAAATATTATAGATTTGGCATGGAAAATTGCTTAATACACCGTATTGAGAACTGATGGTATGCACACTTTTGAACGGGGTCATTTTATTATTTTCTTTTTTGCCATGAATGTGCCATTCTGTTATTACCTACAGTTGAATGTGAATCCAATGAGAAATAATAACAAAATGTTTTGACTGCTCACTCGTTTTCTTTAAAAATAGTACATCTATTACCAATTCTCCAGTGGTATGCAAACTTTTGAGCACAACTGTATGCATAGTCCACATGCTTTTCTTTTGTAATTTAGTATTACCAGTTTATATACTCTATGTAATAAATACACATAACAGACTGGCACTGTAAGACAAGGCAATTCTGTGGTTAATTCATGTTCTTTTTAAAAATGTGAAAACTGTGATGTTACATCTTCTCTTCGAAAAAATCTCTTTAGACCACTCCTTGAATTCCAGCCGTTTGTTTTTGCAAACTTGTAGACACATCCAAAAAGATCAGGAAAAATTGTCATAATGTCAACAGACTCTGCTTTCTCAGAACTGCATAGAGAGAAAAACATTGTATCACTTTTAATGGTAAGAGATATACACATTTTATATGTACATTATATACACTGTTCAAAAAAATTAAGGGAACACGCAATCATCACAGTATACTGTACAGTACTCAGAATAAATGAGTACACCCCAACAGATGTTTAAAAAAATCATCTGTCTCTCTTCTGAATCAATAATTTCCATGGGGTCATATACAATAAAATATTCCAGCAACTCTGGTTTATTGTTCCAAATCAAATTAGTCAGTACCAAACAATAAAAGTACACTCCAATGTACTTTATTTGGTAAAATGCTAATTAACTGAATTAAATTCAACAACAGACAAATCACACAGGTTGCTGCAGGATTATTGACATTTATGGTTAGTATTTAACATATACAATCTCCTCCCAGTCAATGCTGACAGTTATGGCACCACATGGAAAAGAAATGTAACAAGAATTGAAAAAGAAAGTTATTGCTTTACACAAAAAAAGGTCAGGTATGCAACACAATTAGTAAAGCATTGCTAATCAGTCGGAATACAGTAGAAAAAGTTATAAATTTTTTAAAAAAGAATGGATGTCCAGGCCATCCACGGAAGCTAACACCTCAAAATGAACGTTTTGTTCTAAGAAGAGTTGAGGAAAATCGTCACGCAAGTTCATCATAGTTGCTATAGCTGTAGAAAGCCAAACTGGGGTGACTGTTTCATGTGACACGGTATGATGTATGCTGCACAGGATTGGCATGTATCGGTGTCACAAAAAAGCCTGTTTAGCATTTGCTAGGGCCCATGTTAAAAAAAGTGAAGAATATTGACACTCCATATTTTGGTCATATGAAAAGAAGGGTAATCTATTTGGAAGTGATTGCATCCAAACTGTATGCCGTTGCAAGGGGGAAGAGTACAATGAAAAATGCATGGTACCCACAGTAAAGCATGGCAGTGCTGGGTGTATTTCTGTGGGGTTGTATGAGTGCTGCAGGTGTTTAGGAACATCATTGAGTGCATCATGAATTCACAGATGTCCTGCAACATACTGAAAGAGAAGATGCTACCATCTCTCCTTAGTTGCCGGGCACTCTTTCAACATGAAAACGATCCAAAACAAAAACACTGCTGCATTTCTGAGAAAGAACAGGGTGAAATTTCACCGGTATTATAATGTAATAAATGATGTGGGTGTACTCGGCCCTCTAAAATGCAGGAACTAGGCCTATAATGATATCTGACCATTTTTATTTATAGATAACAAGTTACAATAGTAAACTCTGAAGGATATTGTAGTGATTATTCTCGATCAACAGTGTAGACAAAAATTAGCTTTAGGAAAAAAATGCAAGCGCTGGACACCTATCTGTTGTTATTCATTGAGTTATTACGATTTATCTTGTTCCAATTTTGTCATTCTTGTCCATAATATGTCGGTTCATCATAATTGATACTCATAATTGAACTAGAGATCTGAAACCTCATTTTGAATGCGGGTAAACCATCTACACAGTAGGCTACATATTGTGTGTTATTGAACCATTTGAGCGCTCCAGGGGATATTCCATCACTCACTTACATTATTGTTTATAGTTTTAAACCATTTTGACTGCTCAAAAACAGATCCACAATTTATTTTTACAACTCATTATAATAACTGAAAATGCTGCAATATGCATTACAGCTGGATAATTTCGTTCTCTCACCAAACCCTCTCAGTTTTTTATCATACAGTATACTGTCGGCCCGATAGACTACATTAACATTTTTGCATTTGCACACACTGAATTGGATTGAAGCAAGAGCGTTTCACTCTATTATTATACAAATTATCCATCTTCGAAAAAGGCAAAGATGAACAATTTCAACTGTAAAAGCTATAGGTCATAAAATTTTCCTTGTGTCAATAAATTTGAGAGAAACAACAAAAGAGCATGTGCACTTCGGATAACATTAACACAGTCTACGCTTCAAATATTGACCATACACTGTTACTCAGTTGGTTGGAACATGTATTTGGGTTGTCAGAGTCTGTTCTTGGCTGGTTCAAGTCCTACTTCACTGACCGCAGTCAATTTGTTTTCATGGGTGGCTATAGGTCCAATGTTAGTTCTGTTCTCACCGGAGACCCACAGGGTCCCTTACTCTTTAGTATGTATTTTTATCCACTTGGCCAATTATTAAGATCTTTCGACCTTAACTATCATGTCTATGCGGATGATACACAGATTTATATCCTTTCACGACCGGGTCAGCAAGTTGACATTGTGCAGCTTTCGAACTGTATTGCTGAGATCAAGATTTGGATGTCCAATAATTTTCTGTCTTTAAATGGCTCTAAAACAGAAGTTATGCTCCTTGGATCTCCTCATCAACTGCAAAAGACTGGGTCTCCTACTCTGTCTGTTGACTGTGTTGCCTTGGAGTTCCAGAGCAAAGAAAAAAATCTTGGTGTCATATTTGATGCTACAATGTCTTTGTTTGTGCAGAATACGGTTAAGACATCCTTTTATCACCTTAGAAATATTGCACGTCTATGTCCTATGTTGTCTTTCTCAGTTGCTGAGAGACTGATAAACTCTTTTGTTTTTACACGTGTTGACTGCTGTAATGGTCTTCTAGCCGGAGTATCTAAATCATCAATTGACAAATTGCAATATCTACAAAATTCGGCTGCCAGAATTTTGTCTGGGGTTAAGGCACGGGCGTCGCACCCATGGGGGATGTGGGTGTTTTAACACCCACACTTTTCCTGGTGAGCGGGTTCAACACCCACACTTTTTCAGCAGTTTTTCCGCAGTTTTGCACAAACGCCTTACTACTGTCGCTCCTCCGTTTTTCTGCCCGCTCTGTGTCTGCGCTCCCTGCGGCTGCTCTCTCTCCCTCCCTCTCAAAACATTACACTGGCTTTGAGTGTGAACGGCTGATGATTGGCTGTTCTGCCTTAAGTCCCGCCTCTCCTAATTTATCGGTCAGCTCATGCTGAGAAGGCAGGAACTTATGTTTGTGGTAAATTACATCTCCCAGGTACTTTGAATGAGTGTTTATGCTTTGGATATTTTTAAATAGGCTTGATATGTGTTTGGGAAGATGTTCAGTTTATGTTTTGTTCACATGTCGAGTGTTTTTGGCATTATATTTCGTTAGACAAATGCTAATTGCTCATTGTGGTATTGTTCAGCAGCTAGCTAATTTCGGGTATGTATGTGGCATGCAATGTAAATTAAACGTGATGAAGAAGGCAGGGAATTGACAAGGAGAAGGGACAAATTGCCATTGTTAGACAGTGTATTTATGGGTTTATTGTCAGTGCATTGATTTTGATATTTTGAGCATTGTTTGTTGATTAGCTGAATACTTTTTTAGATACTTACCTGTTGTGTTTGATTGTACCTGTTGAGGAGAAAAAAGTGAGAAATTATGACATTGTTTGCATACCTGTTGAAGAACTATGAAAAAAAGTGTATATTATTTTAATGTTTAAAACATGTAAATCATTATATTATTTATACCACCAGAGAAAAAGCTTTGTGTGGGCATTTTTTTACATCATTTTTTAGTCTCAGTTAGTCCTGTCAGACCCATGTCACTATCAAGCTTACCACTGTCTTTTTGTCACGCAATATCGTTAAGATGCAGAAAAGAAAGTGGCAGGTGAAGATCGACACCTTTTTTCAAGAGAAATCCTGTTTGCATTTATTTCATGATATTACTTTTGATTATTCATTGAGGTTTGCTAGTGCCACAGCTGTATTTTTTTACTCTATTCCTTTACAACTGCACCCTTGTTTAAGAGAGGAAGTTGACTCTATTCCTTTACAACTGCACCCTTGTTTAGGAGAGGAAGTTGACTCTATTCCTTTACAACTGCACCCTTGTTTAGGAGAGGAAGTTGACTCTATTCCTTTACAACTGCACCCTTGTTTAGGAGAGGAAGTTGACTCTATTCCTTTACAACTGCACCCTTGTTTAGGAGAGGAAGTTGACTCTATTCCTTTACAACTGCACCCTTGTTTAGGAGAGGAAGTTAACTCTATTCCTTTACAACTGCACCCTTATTTAGGAGAGGAAGTTGCTGGAGCCATCAGAGAGCGCAGGAAGGTATACAGATGAGCAATGGAATGAAAAAAAAAAAATATATATATATATATATATATACCACCAAATGGCCAATGAACATATGACCAACTACCTGTAATTCAAAAGAACCAAAAGTGCTTTTTCTGTACTCCTTACAGGAGACAAACAGTTCAGCAATCTTTTTTCTGTTTACCCTGTCCAGCTTGTCTTTATGTACATGGCACACAGCAACACTGTTGAAGCGGGTTTGGGTCATGGTGCTGCGTAGCCATGTTTTCAGCCTCTCGAGGCTGCTGAAACTCCTTTCTGACTCTGCTGATGACACAGGCACAACTAGGAGGAGTCGGGCAACTGTTTCAACTTGTTCAAAGAGACCACGGACCTCTGGGGTCATCCCTTGAAGAACAGCCACAATTTCAGCACCAGACTGGAAGCTGTACTTCATTCTGAACAATGCAAGCTGAACTCTGAGGATGTCTGGGTTGATTTCTGGGTACTCTTGGACAACACCATGTATCTTTCCAGTTAAGAGAACTTGTTCCAGGTGCCTTAACATTTACATTCCCTCCTGCTTAGATCTTTCTCTAAACTGCATGTCAGCAACATCCAGAACTTTGTAGAGTTCAGTCCTGTAGTAGTCAGAAGGGGACACATGTACATGTGCATGAGCACTACCTGTGAAGTGCTGAGGCGGGATACGGACACGAGGAGAGGCAATAGGAGTGAGATGGAGTGTCTCACACATTCTTGTTGCTTTCGTGTAAAGATCCTGAAAACTCTCTGTGTTGGTGTTTTTGCTCAAACCTTCCTTAACACAGGCAACACCTGAAACCATACCATCTAGTGTCTGTGTTCTGCTCTGGAGGGACATATTCTAAACCTCCAACTCACCTGTGATCTCCAAAGCACACACACCAAGGACAACATTTCCCTGTTGAAATGTCTCATACAGCCCCTGTGCCTTACTAGCCGCATATGATTCACTGCCATCTCAGCCAAAGCCTTGCTTATGCACTCTTACTGGTTTAGCACAGTGGGGATGGCACTATTGCGGACCGTCCACCTTGTTGGACACAGAGGGCTTATAGTTTGACATGGACCCTCACCCCCCTCAGACCTTGCAATTCCCTAAAATATGTCCTTCAGTTTTGTGTATATATATATATGAACAGCCTGTGATTTCATTTGTTTATATTTTCGGTGTGAGTTTGAATCCAGCCCTCAATTGGTTTTTAGGTCATTTTTTCTCAATAAATTACACAATGTACAGTAAAGATTTTGATCATTTATATGTTTAGTTCATCGAGACCACATATGTGATACGAGTGTTCCCTTAATGTTTTGAGAAGTGTAGTTTTATTCATGTTTTCTTACTAGTGCTCATGGAGGTTGCGTATGAAGCGCATCAATCCCAATGTGTTTTCAGGGTAGGCCTTCTTTTTACCATCCATTACTTGGATCAACTCTGGTGGCAGCTGTGTAAAACAAATACACACAATAACTTGCAACAATTTACTATTACGTAGCAAGTTGTAGAATGAAAATAATTACATCCTGCTAACCTTGGATTTCCAGTTTGAGAATGACCTCCCTTCAGTGCATTGTTCTAAATCATGAAGGAGTTCCTGCTCTGCTTTACGACAGTTCTCTGCTTCCTTCACGTTTCCAATTTTTCGTAAGTACTCCACTCTCCTGAAAAATCACAGTATACATTGTACATCAAATGCATTAGGTGTTGGGTCTGTCAAACTGCTTTTTCATTCCTCTTTGAACAAATCTTTATTAAAATTGAATATGTTGGTTAGAGCCCTAATTGAAAATCATTTGATAGCTATGATGGAATCAAACTACTATTTACATTTGGATTATAATCATAAGATGGTAAATGCCCATGAGACAAAAGGATGACTACACATAAATCTGTAGTCATTTCCCACCTCTCTTCTGACCAGAAGTAAGGATGGGCCAGAGTGTCTTCCACTGTAGGTCTCTGTTTTGGGATTTTATTGATCATCGACTCAATGAGGTCCTTCGCTACCTCATCATCAACATGATCCAGTGTGTACTTCCCTTGAACAATGTTGAATTCACAAATGTAACCTTTGCCAAATGGATGATGCCCACCAGAAAGTATGTAATAAATTAACATACCAGCCACCTGAAAATGAAGTATGCACTCAATTAATAATTGAAACCGGTCCTGCAATCAGAATATGTTTACAATTAAAATGTTGAACTTACCTGAATATCAGTGCTTCTCTTATATCCAATACCACTGTCTTCCACAGTTTCTGTAGCCTTCCAACATTTTGTTCCTGCACTGCCTGTGTGCATAGTTGTTTGCTCCATATTCAACTGTCGACTTATACCAAAATCAGCTAATCTGGCTCTGCCTGTTACATCTGAAGAATAAATGATTTATTTTAATATTACGTTTTACATTTAAAAGAAATCTATGAATAATAACAAAGGAAATTATATAAAGCTCACCATAAAATACATGACTAAAATTACATCGTATCTGCTTTGATATTTATATTTAAATTGCCTGAACTTACCAATCAAAACATTCTGAGGTTTAATATCCCGGTGAAGAATTTTTGTGTTATGACTATGAAGAACACTTAGACTGCAAAGCACCTCATGTACAATTTTCTTCAGGACAGGGGCCTTGTCATCTGGTAGGTGGTCCTGGATGTATTCATCTAGGGTGTACTCACACAGTTGAAGAACAAGGTATCCAAAGTGTTCGTCCTCTGCAAAGTCCACATATCTCACAATCCATGGACTATCCAGCTGAGGAAGACGTAAAAACTCCTCTTCATTCTTAAGAGCTTGATAGTTTGATTTCAGCATTCTCTTAACAGCTACCTCAGTCCCATCATCCTTCAAGCCCAGAAAAACTTCAGTTCCATCACTTCCTTTGGCTATTTGGAAATCGGAATTAGCTACAACATTGAGGGTACCCAGTCTGTAAACATTGCATGGGTCAATGTTGCTGAGTTTCTCCAACTGAGGCCTCCATCGCTCGCTAATCCTGTGCCATTTCAGGGGTTTGAATTTATCATTTGTAGGGAGGAATGGTGTAACACTGGAATGTTCAGCAGGCACACCACATTCTTCAACTGGAATTGAAGTATCAAGATCTGCCTTCCTGTTCAGTTCAGTTGTACTTTTCTCTACTGGCAACTCTTCCTGCTTGTTTTTTTTCTTCTTCTTTTTCTTCTTTTTTTTCTTTGAAGAATTGGTTTTCTGCAATTCTTTATTTGCATCCATTGGAAAGACTGCACGTTGAAGGTACATTTTTAACTTTCTCAGTTTTTCTTTTAGTTCTTCATCTGTCCCCATATTGGCACTAACAAGAATTTTCTCAGGCACTGAGGTTATCCCTAGCGATTTTATTAATTCAGGTACAGAATCGAATGTGTAAAGATCTTCAATCAAACCAAAGGTGTAGGCACCTACACTAGAGGTCTCAGGATTGGAGAGATATGCATCATCAGTGAGGGAGATGATCCCCTTGCATATCTCACCAACAAACGGGAACGTCCAGCCATGTTTACGGTCTGGAGTTTTCTGAGTGATCACATACAGTAGTTGGATGACTTCAGTGTTTGTAATGAGTCCTTGATCTGTAATTTTGGACTCAAATGTTAGATATTTCAGAAGAGGGGGTATGACTGTCTTAGACAGTCCAATATGTATTTCCTTCATTGTGCAAAAAATTGCTTTCAAAGTTCTCACTACCAGAAGTTGTGAGCATTTTGGTATTTTAGGCAAACGACTGCTGGAACCTTGAGTATAGAGATCAATTTTCTGAGATTCTCTGAGCCATGTTACGCATTCTTGACGATACCTTTCCCCTGTTCGTCCCAAAATGTTGAAACATACATCAAAAACTGTAACGTGATTCGTAGGGTGCTCCACCAGCATGTGTTGGCCATATTCTTGAAAAACATCCTCCACTGATTTGACTCCTATCGCAAATGAGAAGTCAAAGAAAATCTTAATTTTGGCAAAATGCTCACTTTTTTTAGATAATTGTGTAATTATTCTTCCGAACTTCTGGTCAATTTCAGAATGTGTTTTTAAGTTTAGGTTTTCATTTGCACCAGACATTATCAACACTTTAACAAGGTCTTCTCTGTCTTCTTTCACAGCAATTTGAATTGGAGTAAACAAAAGGTTTGTCCCATTTGGATTCGCTTTTCCTGCAAGTAATCTACTCACTATATTGACTGGTGCTTTTGACATAGCAGCGTAATGCAAAGGAGCATAACCATTTGTTGATGGTATATTGGGATCAGCACCTTCTTCAAGTAGGATTGAACAAATCTCCTCATTTCCAGATATAACAGCAGCGATTAAAGGGGTGATATCATCCTGCCACTCAGCACAAGGATACCGATTATTCAGGATTATGCCATTTCTGATTGATTTCTTTAGCTTCTTTAAATTGACGTCAAAAATGCTGTTTATTATGGGATCAGTTTGCCTTGGAACACAGGACACTGTCTCTACCCATTGGATCTGGATTGGTGTACCTGGAATGATGTCCATTCTTCCAACATCTACAGAAGATCTGTGGGATGACATCTCTGTTTAAAGTTTGCCAGGTAGTTATATAATAATGTTTCAGTTTACCCCTTTAATACACTTTCAATCAATTACAGTACATGTATTTTATAAAGCCCTTTTAACATTAACAGGTGTCACAATGTGCTTATGTATATTCCCAGCCTAAAATCTAATAGAGCAAGCAACAACAAGTTGATACACGTTGGCTAGGAAAAATTCCCTAGTAGGTAGGATCTTAGGAAGAAACCTAGAGAGGGATCGGACTCAAGGGTTTGGGCCATTCCTCTTCTCGCTGTACCAGTTGAGATTGTAAGAGAACATGGCCTATGAGGTCCACAGTAATATGCAGATGACCAGTCGTTCAATAAATACAAGTGCATTTGTTCTTTAGGAACAATCTCGATATGGAGCACATTCAGGTGGACAGGGCATGGACCTTGCTAATCAGGTTTGAAAAAGTATGTGTATGACACTATATTTCTATATTATATGCACAATCTAAGTAGAATCATCATGTTATCGTAGTTAGCTTGAAACCTGACTGTGTTTTTTGGCTATTGTAGGCATTCCCTTACCAAGCGTCAGGCAGGGAATTCCCAACATTTGTGTGATGTATTGTTTGCTAACATAGAGAAATCCCATTAACAGACCTGTCAATCAAACCTGAGCTATACAGTGATGACTAATGAGCTTAGTAATCACTGTATAGCAGAGCGAACACCACCTCTAAACACAGGAGAACATGACAGAAAATAAGAACCTAGACACTTCAGAGAAATGAACTAGGTCCAGAGCGGGGACCTGTTTTAGCCCAAGTGCACCTAAAACCACATTCTTTAGAACTTTGAAAGTACAATATGTAGTTTTCCAAAACAATTACAAAAGATGTACTTTGCATTAAAAAAGCAAACATCACTATACCTATGTCACATTTGGAGGTGAGGTTTCCATGTATAGTCTCTGTGGTTCCCCTGTATGTGTTGTTTTGCTGCCCTCTTGTGTCTAGTTTTGTCATAGGTTCATTTAGATTATTGGTTGGGTTATTGGGAGTCACAGGTGGTTTGTGTTAGTAATTAGTATGTGTTTGTATTTAGTCATGGTGTTCTCCCCTTGTCTCTTGT
>JACXGM010028778.1:0-13959 GCA_016801145.1 Umbra pygmaea | reverse complement strand
ACACATGGTAGACATTAATACACATGGTAGACATTAATACACATGGTTGAGTAAAAAAACAAGTGGTTGATGATAAAAACAAGACACACGGTTGATGTTAAAACACATGGTTAATATTAAAAGGGACACTTTAGCCTTCTAACACCATTTTCCCAACATCCTAGTAAAACAAGCAGCTGTCCTCCGTACGTTTTTGTGTTAACTCCCCAGTGACGTCATCGATCCCTGAACGCAACTACAGGGGAGATTGTAAAACTGCATACTCTGACCGTGAATAGGCATACCGTATGAGTGGGACACCCACTCTTTTATGACTGGGACAAGGAAATGTTTTTGCTTTCAACCATCTCCTGCCAAAAAGATGATTACATCTGTTTTGTTAGATCATTTGAGTTTCGATGCTCAAATGGACCGAAGTGTTTTTTTAATAAATAGTCAGGCCAGATGGAGGACCAATTTATCACAGGTAAGGAGCTGATTTACCATTATCTACTTGGCTAGGGTTAGCTTTTATTAGCTTTAATGTAGCATCTTGTAATTGTGTGAATACTTGGAGGAAAGAACGTAAAATGAATAAAAATGCCTAACAGAATACTGATAACTCTGTTATATTTAAAGCCAAGGTGGTTGTATACATTTTGGTGCAAATGTTTGGAAAAAAAACAAAGGAAAGACAGATCAATGGGTGAGTGGCTAACTGGCTAACTAGTTCATTGACTGGGCTTTTCATCCAGCCCCCGGCCTGGAGTGGAGGTAGCATCATTAGCTTTATGTAGCTATCAGTGATTGTGTAAATACTTAGAGGAACAAACAAAAAATTTAAAATAATCTATGCAGATTCTGGCTAAATCTGTACCCAATGAAGTGTTGTAGGGCTTATACCTCTGGGACGATATTGTGACCCGTATTAAATGTTCCAAATTGCGGTGTGTAATTTCTAGCTAGTAGCCAAGATACTTACGCTAAATTCAACTCCACTGAGGCAACTCGCAGTGTGCAGGCGCAAAGTTCACATTGAATTCTGGACGTTGTGGTATTTCAAGTAAAATCCAATATAGAAGCAACCGAACTGTACTTTCGGCTGTACAGAATACAGCAGAAAGTAAAAAAAACGCAGAAACAGCACTGTATATGAAGTTATTCAGTCTAAGCTATCGTTTTTAAATACTATACTTAAAATGTTTTATATACTCTGCAGTTGTCCTTTAAAACTCATGGTTAATGTTAAAACACATTGTTCATGTTATAACTTGTTTTGTTTTTTATTTTATTATTAATTATTATTTCTACCAGGATAGTTTACAGAGAACACATTGTCATTTAGCACAAAGTCCTGGGAAGTATTAGGGGTACGAGAGAGGATGAATGAGCCAATTGAGAGATGTGGATGATTAGGTTTCCATGATGATATGAGGACCAGATTGGACATTTGTCCAGGAGACAGGGGTTAACACTAGTGATGGGCAAACAAGCCTTAATCTCTATTCTTCTAGCAGCAGGATATAATGCTGGCAGCACTCAGGATTTACTTTTTCAAAATAAAGGCCATTGTTGGAATGCCTTGCAACGTGTTAAATGTCAATGTGGCTTTTATTTTGAAAAAGAAAATCTGAGAGTTTGTGCTGCCAGCATTATATCCTGCTGCTAGAAGAACAGCAATGAAGGTTTGTTTGCCCATCACTAGTTAACACCCCTACTCGTACGATAAGTGCAACATTTGAGCTCCAATTCAGAAGCAAACCAGCAGTGGGGCACAGGGCATTGTGCTGCTAGTTGATATTTATTGCAAAAACACATGGTTGACATTAGGAAGATTGATTGAAATTCCTACATTGACAAATAAGAAACACTTTGCATTTTGGTTACTTCAGCTCACAGGCTGAACCGAAAAAGTGATTCTGAGAATAAAAATTTTAAGTGCAGAGAATATTGCAGCTAAATAAAATACAAAGCAAATTTAGGGCAATTTATTGCTTTCAGACTTATGAAGGATTCAGACTAAAGGCCGATTTCATGTAAAGCAAGGGTCACTATTGATTATAAGTATGCATGTAATAAGATTATTTTTTGAGCAATGGTCTGGGAATGTTATTATCTAAATGTTAAATAATCTTTCTTGTGTAGTTTAATATTGTCCACAAAGAAACATTTCATTGGATTACAGTATTTTATTCTGCACACTTGAGGTCTTTTTTTCTGGCAGTAAAAAGATGCAGTTCACATCAGGATAACGTGGTACTTTAGCGACACCTAGTGGAGACACCTAGTGGATAGTAAGAGATCCTGCTATTGGTTCAGTCTACAAGGTGGCAATCTCTCGTGGGCACAGTGTGTATTACACAGACTCTGCCAGCTGTTGCCCAAAATCCGTGAAATAACGATTATAAAAAATATTCCTTCAGGCAACATGAAACCAAACCTGTATCAGGTTGTTGTGAAAAGTATAAAATACTATACAATGTTTCGGTTGAATCACAATTTTGCAAAAGCAGCGGTTAAGCATTGAGACTAAAGAAAACCAATGAGAAATACTGGAAGGGGTTTAGAACGGCTTAGGCTTTGAATTGCCTTTTCACGTTGCTGACAAGAAATAGTCCAGCATAACGACACTGAAGTAAAGTGACACATACCAAATTAATCGAAATTAGTTTTTCTGTGTTTACAGAGATGATCGTTGTGACATGACAGAATGGCATTATTATCCAGTCTTCATCAAAAAACTAATCACGTCAGCCATTTTGCCTGCATCTGGCTCTAAAAAGATGGGACCGGTTTAATCTATATCTGACAAGAAATGAAATCCCTCCTCACCTTCACGATATCCAACCCTCCAATGAGCTCTCCTTTGACATAGAGCTGTGGGTATGTCGGCCAGTTGGAGTATGTCTTTAGTCCCTGCCTGACCTGGGAATAAACAAAACAATAACAGCAAATTATTGATCATATAACAGTTGGAGTATGTCTTTAGTCCCTGCCTGACCTGGGAATAAACAAAACAATAACAGCAAATTATTGATCATATAACAGTTGGAGTATGTCTTTAGTCCCTGCCTGACCTGGGAATAAACAAAACAATAACAGCAAATTATTGATCATATAACAGTTGGAGTATGTCTTTAGTCCCTGTCTGACCTGGGAATAAACAAAACAATAACAGCAAATTATTGATCATATAACAGTTGGAGTATGTCTTTAGCCCCTCTCTGACCTGGGAATAAACAAAACAATAACAGCAAATTATTGTTCATATAACAGTTGGAGTATGTCTTTAGCCCCTGTCTGACCTGGGAATAAACAAAACAATAACAGCAAATTATTGATCATATAATAATATCGTGGTCTGACTAAATCCACTAAAAACAACTGCATAAAAGAACCATTTTGGGAAATGCTAAAAAATATGTACTTTTCTCATTAGTCAAAGTTGTTTAGGATGTTACTGCTTTCAATATAGTTATTGCTTTAGATAGAGCAGATATTTATGATCTGTACAAATCATCTTAAAAAGGTGCTATTTTAGAGATCAATTCATTACAATGGAACTTCTTTCTCTTTCAAGTGACCAGATTGCAAATGCTGTGAAACGTTATTTCTTGATATAAAAATTGTTTAAAAAAGATATATGGGATAATGTTTCCCTGCAATATGCAGTGCTTTAGCACAGCATAAAATCTGTGAAGTTGATTAAATGCAGTTTGATGTGTGTCAATTGACAAACACTGAAGCACAACTCATCATAGAAAAAAGGCTGCAACAATCGATAATTCTAATAATCAATACACAATCCATAAAAGAAAGGGAGCCAGCCTGACCCCTGAGCAGGTCAAAATAGCCTATGTTACGTTTGTGCCATTAAGCAGTACATGTTAATTTACCAGATAGGAATTTTGAGCAAGACTTGTGATGTCTTTTTGCCATTAAATCGGTGTGTGATTTGTGCCCTTGATTTTACTTTATGTTCAAACATGGTATTTCTCTTTCAGATTGAGTACGAAATAGGGGTGGCAAAGTTCATAAAATCCACGGCTCGGTTCGTATCATGGTTTTACGATCACGGTTTTCGGTTCTGTAAGGTTCTTGTTGTTATTTTTTCTTTATTCTCAACACTACAGAAATATACTCCAGCATACAATATATAGCGTAATTATCCACAATTTAGGATACAATATTAAAAGATAGTTATATCATGTAATCATGCACGAACATAATTTAAAATATTATAGAATAAAAATTGAAATAACTTGCATTTATCAAACTTCCAAATTCAGTGTAGCTCTTACAAAAATACACGTGACGTGACCTTGCAGCATTCCACACTACACCGTTGAGGAGCGATCGGCACTGCTCACGGCATTTCAAAATCTGACAAAAATCTTTTAAACTGACCTTTGTCAATCCGAAATGAAGTCAGATTCAGCAATTGTATGGCCAATTTCTCACTTATTATGTTTTCATAAACACGTTTCGGTGAACTATTTTTGTAAAATATGAGATCGTATTCAGAACGCCATTAGAGATTGTTTTGAAATTCGGGAGCAGCCAGACCCACGTAACGCGTTCGTCCAATCAGCTGCCAAATCCCGCCTGTCATTTCTGGTAAGTGTTTTAACATAGGTGTTGAAAGTGTTCACAACGACAGTAAGTGGATTGTACACATTAGCAGTGTACTGACGAACCGTGCGACGCACACACGCACCGAACTGAGACAAGCGTTTTCATGAACCGTGCCACCCCTAGTACGAGGTGTCTAGCTGACGTTGTGCATTCTTCTGCTGGTTACAGTGACAGTACTGTTTACACCAGTGGTTCCCAAACCTCTCCTCTGGGACCCCCAGACAGGCCATGTTTTTATTTTCACCCTGAAATGACACAACTGGTTCAATTACTCAACTACACATTACACCTTTGACTAATTGAATCAGGTGTGCCATTTCAGGGTTAAAACAAACACACTGGTTTATACAGTGCTAGTGCCCATTCGCTGTTGATATTTTATCAAAAAAGTAGTCTAAAAAAATGCACATATAAAGGTTGTTATTTATTGCATACATATAGTCTACCATAGTGATATTCAAAGTGTTTCTGACATTTAATAGCCGGACAAAACAATAGCCACTTTAGGTCTAATGCACGTGACGATGGTGGCCAAACTGTTAGTTTTACTCCATGTAACAAATGTGATGGCACTTCACATTGAATTTAATGACTTGGTACTTTTAAGAGCAATTGAGTTGGGTATTATTTAGATGGCCTAAATTCCCTGAGCAATGGCCTTTATTACATGATAAAAATCCCTCCCTGATTACAAATTATAATGTACAGTTTTTCCAAATTTCGATGTGCCACGAGGAGATATGCATTGCTTCTTTCCCGGACTTGTGCGTCAGACAAGTAGTTTTTGCTATCGGAAAAAAGTAAAAAACTGATTTACTTGTCAGAAGGACAAGTGGCCAATAAAGTTAATCTCAACCCCTGGGGGATCATTGTCCCATCTAAAATGATTTTCATGATTTTTATAACATCATGAAATCTGTTCAACAGCTTTTGGAAACTGGTCACTGAAAGAGAAAGTAGTTCTGTTTTCACTATGAAATTCTACACATATTTTTGAAATAGCACCATTAATCATGTGTCAACAACACACCCACATCTAAATTCCCAACAATTGACTAAAGTACGGTAAATGAAATATTTTTTATTTCAAAATGAACAACTTAAATTGCTTGGTGATATGGGACTGCTGTTACTTGAATTCTGAACAAACATTAGTTGGTACGGTACAATACTTTATTTTATAACTGTCTGAATAGGATGCATTTAAAATAATCTTGCACACACACATCCACCGTAGTGAGATAAAAATAGTATCTTACCTCCTCATCTTCCAATATATCAAAGGTACTATATTCCACTCTGTAAGAAAACAACGCAAGCATGTGATTAACCAATGCATCACATTATAAACAATCTATTCTCTTTTCCTTTTTTCCCCTTAGAGTTCTGCATGTATTAGGAATGTCCCACTGAGGAATGTCCCACTGAGGAATGTCCCACTGAGGAATGTCCCACTGAGGAATGTCCCACTTGTGTAAAGGTTGTTATCTGAACCTATGAATAATTACTATCATAAAACATTAAGAGGAAGTCATTCAATACTTAAAGTATCACTCCAGAACTGTAAACACCTAGGAATCATTGTGCCGGTCATATTTCCGACATGACAGTCACTTCCGACATGACAAAAAACTTCCTTAATGCGTTATGTAGTTCCCAACTCGGCCACCGTAACTATCCAAATTTCACTTAAATTAAAATTTGATGTCATTGTAGTGATTTTTTAAACTACAGCTAGATTCAGGGGAGGCGTTCGGTTGACATCCTGATCTTTATTTGTCATTACCCTGAATTGAGTTGATTGTTGAATAAAACATCCATAGTTAAAAAATACATAGATTGAGATTTTTTTACCACACTGGCTAGTGCAAGTAATGAAATCCCAGAAGAGCTGAACGATTTCAAATTTGATAAAGTGTTATTGAATAGTAATATACAGCCATAGCTACATTTGACGTTTGAGATGTAATAGAGTGAGGCAAATGTACAGCAGAATACAGCGAGGCAGAACCTGGGCGAATTAAGCAGCTGCCGGAGAAGCTATTACGCCCAGGGTGAACTTGCACTACTGGTGGTGTGCGTGGAAACTGCCCAGCAATGGCAACAAGAAGTGTTTGTAGGAAAGCATGGGACAGGGCAAAATGATTTATATCAACCATCTCCACCCAAGATGATAATTAATGTCTTTGTTAGACCATTCAAGTATCACATGGACTGCTGTGAATCCTTCAGAATCCCAATTAATATATATACAGGTCAGGACCAGAGGATCTAGCACTAGCAGAGGTAAGAAGCTGGTTAGCATGAGCTACCATGTATTTGTCTGTGTATTTAGTTAGATGAACACAACGTAAAATTCAAAATACTAAGTGACAATATTGCTCAATCTGGATCATTTAGAGCTAGCTAGCTAGTATACCTAGCTACATTGTGGTGAAGAAGGTGTCCAAGAAGGTACAGCAAGCGCCAGGACCATCTCCTAAACTTGATGCGGGATTGGGGCACTACCAGTGCAGAGCTTGTTCAGGGATGGCAACAGGCAGGTGAGTGCATCTGCACGCACAGTGTGCATCTGCATGCACAGTAAGGCAAAGACTTTTGGAGGAAGGCCTGGTGTCAAGAAGGGCAGCAAAGAAGCCCCTTCTCTCAAGGAAAAACATCAGGGACAGACTGATATTCTGCAAAAAAAAACAGTACAGGGATTGGACTGCTGAGAACTGGGGTAAAATCATTTTCTCTCATGAATCCCCTTTCCGATTGTTTTGGCCATCCGGAAAACACCTTGTCCGGAAAAGACAAAATTAGCGCTACCATCTGTCCTGTGTCATGCCAACAGTAAAGCATCCTGAAACCATTCATGTGTGGGGTTGCTTCTAAGCCAAGGGAGTGGGCTCACTCACAATTTAGCCTTAGAACACAGCCATGAATAAAGAATGGTACCAACACATCCAATGACTTTTCTAGCATGATGGAGCACCTTGCCATAAGGCAAAAGTGATAACTAAGTGGCTCAGGGAACAAAACATTGAAATGTTGGGTGCATGGCCAGGAAACTCCCCAGAGCTTAAGACCATTGAGAACTTGTGGTAAATCCTGAAGAGGCGAGTGGACAAACAAAAACCCACAAATTCTGACAAACTCCAAGAATTGATCTTGCAAGAATGGGCTGCCATCAATCAGGATGTTTCCCAGAAGTTAGGTGACAGCATGCCAGGATGTATTGCAGAGGTCTTGAAAAAGGGTCAATGCTACAAATATTGAATCTATGCATGAACTTAATGTAATTGTCAATAAAAGCCTTTGACACTTATGTAATGCTTGTAATTATACTTCAGTATACCAAAGTACTACAGACAAAAAGTTCTAAGAACACTGAAGCAGCTAACTTTGTGGAGACCAATACATGTCATTCTCAGAGTTTTGAAGACGACTGTATATACTTGGATGAACAATGTTAAATTAAATAAAAATAACAAAAGAATAATTGACAGAATATTGCTAGGTGTGTATTAATTGGAGCTACCTAGGTGATATAGCTGTTGATCGACTTCTGAGGATTTACTGTGATTGTATTTACGAGGTATAATAGCTAGAGACCTAGCTAACTAGCTAGCTCAAGACAAAGTTACTCGACTGTGGAGTCGCCCTCAAAGGTAACATGTGAGCAGTATTTGTCAAAGGTGTTGATGGGGCGCTACCTAGCTAGAATGTATCTTTTGTGTTTGTGCACTTTGTGATACATTTTGAAATTAAGTCGCAATTATCTGTGTCAGAAAATTTTTCCATTTATACCTCACATGTTAGTACTATGAGTTTCTCTCTATAATTGTATTGTCTATATTTATTTACAGTAGTTTGTACATTGCCAGTCAGGGGTGCCAGTAATTTTGAAGCCCACTATATATATATATATATATATATAATTATTATTGTTATAGTATATATAGTGTATATATATATATATGACACAATTCATATATACATGACACAATTCATCCATGGTAATGTTTGTAAATACTATATTAAGAAACTGATTTACTTTGGAATTAGCCTTTAACAATGCCATGGTGAAAATGAAAAGATCTTACCCTGTGCTGTTCATTATTTCAAGTATCTGACGGCTGAATCCACATTTGGCTTGCTACAGACACGGGAACAAAACAGATGTAGAAAACATTGAGATCCTTAGATGGGTATGGTTCTTAAAGAAAACTTGAGAATAAAACATATGGAACAGACTTCTGATCCTAAGACAGACTGAGCCCTCACGTAAAAATTGCAGTTCAGAGGAAAATAAATAAATAACGATCACAGGCAGCAGAGTTTCAGGTCTTTTAAAAAGGCAAAGATCTTTTAGAAAAGGAAATTTAATTGTATATGCTGCTGAGTGTGAGAAGGCTTTTAAAAGAAAACACAGGTGGAAGTACAACTTTGTGAGAGCGAGGAGCATTTGGCTGTTCTTGAGAATGTGCAAACCGCCGAACTGCAGCTTTCACTGAGCCAGTGCTAACTCATACTCCTCTCCAAACACCCACTTAAAAACAGTCTTTTAAGAAAAGGAGGGAAAGTGAATAAGGATCCATATCACTAAAAAAGAGAGTGAACGAGTGAGTGAATGGGAGAGAGAGAGAGGAGATTCACCAGAGACCATCTTTAAACTACTCTGAAGATCCTCTTTTATCTGTGAGCAGTGAAAATCAATAGGTGTATGACGAAGTAATAGCGGGGTCTGACTACACTATTAGGTGTTAGTGTGAGTGCGCGTGTGAGTGAGTGCGTCTGAGGCATCGCTGTACTTTGCGAGGTGGAGAACATCATTGATTTCAGATTAGTTGAAATTCAGTTGAAATGCATGCAAGGCCCACATTCCTTATCTAGTGAATTACAGTGGTATAGTTATGCCAAGTGCTGCCTCATTCAGTAACTTACAAGTCCAGTTAGAGAACTGTTATGTGAGCCAGACGCGTACGTGTATCCTCCATGTCTTTATTCATATTACTGATCTCAGATTGGCTGCAATTATGACATAATATGGAAACGGTAATACGGTAGAAGCCTATTGGAGATGACCATACATACCTCATTATTTCCTATTGTGATGTCAATTATTTCCTCTTTATTGTCCTGTTATGATGACCATATAGTGGGCTCCAAAAATACTGGCAACCCTGACTGGAGTGCACAAACAATACTTTAAAAACATAAACCAAATAATTATAGAGAAACTCAAAACACTAACATATGAGAAACACTGTACTTCATGAATGTTGTAATGGAACCAACCAAAAACATACATTTAACACAATAGAAAGTTCACCAAAATCAGGGTTAATAATTATTGACACTCATTCGGTAACCTCTGGCAAGGATAATAGCATGGAGTCTTTTCCTGTAATGTCTGACAAGGTTAAGGAACACATTTGGAGGGATTTTGGACCATACCTCTACGCAGACCCTTTCAAGATCCTTCACATTCTTGGGTTTGTGCTTATCAACTGCCCTCCAACTCAGCTCAGAGGTTTTCGATTGGATTGAGGTCTGGCCACTGAGATTGCCATGGCAGAACATTGATTTTTATTTAATTTTTCCAGATTTTTCTCCCTTCCCAATTCCCTCTCTAATCCTACCTCTAATCCTACCTCGGCATCTCCACAACTCCTTGTACAGATCTGTGGGATGACGAGGGGTGCGCACATGGTTCATCAAACCACATGTTTCCCGAGCCACAGAACATTGATTTTGTTGTCACAGAACCATTTCTGTATGGATCTATAGGTATGTTTTGGGTCATTGTCTTGTTGGAAAGTCCACCTATGGCCAAGTCCCAGCCTTCTGGCAGAAGCAACCATATTGTCAGCCACTATTAACTGATACATGGTGAAATTCAATATGCCCTCAATCTTGACCAGTGCCCCTGGACACCAGGAATTAAAACAACCCCAAAACATCACTGACCAACCAGCATATTTCACCATGGGTATGAGGTGCATCTCCTTGTATGCATCTCTGTTTCTACACCAAACATGCCGATGTTGTATCTGACCAAAACATTCACTGTTGGTCTTATCTGACCAGTGCAACTTTATCCAGTCATAATTAAAATGTTTGGCAAACTCCAAGCGCTTGCGTCTGTGTCTTGGGGTCAGAAAGGTCTTTCTTCTGGCAACCCTTCCAAAGAGGCTGTGGTTGTATTGCATATTCAATTCTTAGTGGATCTTCTTGTAGCCATTGCCAGATTTATGAAGGTACAATACAATAATCTTTAAGAGTGCCATCAATTGTAAAACATTGATTTGGAGGACACAGATATTCCATTTAATCAATAATGATTTTGGTTGGTTCCATTGACACATTAAGTGCAGTATTTCTAACTTTTTCTCTATATTGTTTTGTTTATATTTTTTACAGTATTGTTTGTGCATTACCAGTCAGGGGTGCCAGAAATTTTGGAGCCCACTGTACATACCTCATTATGTCCTATTATGAAGACCATACATACCTCTTTATTGTCCTGTTATGATGACCAATCATACCTCATTATGTCTGTCCTATTATGACCAAACATACCTCTTTATTGTCCAATTATGATGACCATACCTCATCATGTCCTATTTTGATGACCATAGAAACCTCTACTGTCCTATTACCTTACAGTTGTCGATCATCTAATTTTGAGGCACCCAAACCGCGTCAGTGTACGGTAAGTGAACATGTAATGGATTATTACAGACTGAAAGTGGTGCTAGACCGTTTAAAATGCTATACTCAGCCAGATTCTTCTTTACAATATGTGATCTGATTACATAATTTAGTCGATTATTATTGTATTCAAACAGGCATCACGTTTTTAAAAGAAACAAACAAACAAATCTGTTATAAAGATTGTACCTGTAAAAATGCAGTTATATTGCTTCTTAACTGAACTCCTAGTGTAATGGATAAGTTGCTCACCTTCCATGCAAAGATTGACAGTTCTAATCCTGAGATGAGATGTTTGTTGTGGAGATAAAATGAACCAATAAACAAATTTCTAATATTTTAATGGTTCAAAAGTTACCAGTATGTTTAAATTATTATTTTACATATTACACAAAAAAGGTTTTTGCCCAACTCCCTAAATAATCAAGTTCACTCCATGAATTTCAATTAGCCCTACTTAGTATTCAGCACATCACAAACGCTGTCTGTTAACAGGGAAACTATTTCTAAGAGATCCTGAAACACCTCAAAATCATTGCAAACAATTAAATAAAATAAGGTTTTGGTCAGCTGACCGAAAGCTTATCATTAAATGTGTTCGGGTCACCTGACCAAAAACAAATTGTTACATTTGTTTGCAATGATCTTTAATGTGCAGAGTTTTACATTTTACGTAAAAAAAATCCTGACTACTCAGAAGACATTAACAAACGATATGTAAAACTCATGACTTTGGAAGCTGAAAGTTAGTTTTTCCGTGGAATCCAACACAGACCCGCGGAGTAACGGGTTAATAATTCACCTGCTATGCAATAGATCCCAAGTCACAATTTTAACGTAAATGTCATTCTGTGATTGCTGATGTATATTTGAATATCTGATTTGTGTCCTGCGGTTATGATATATAAATACATTCCTTAGAATTAAGTAACTATTAAGTGCACTATATATACTATAGAACATATTTATATAAATGTTTAGTGTAATTAGATATATTGTTTTTACTAATAATTATGAACCTATTTAACTGTGTATTGTGATTCATTGTATTTAATGTAACTTTGTACTGTGTGAGACATGTTCCCTATATATCTCTCTATTCAGTCACCTTACACGGCGTAACGATGGTGATTGCTAATTAACTGATTGTCTGTTATTTAAAATGAAATTGGGAACGTGTTTGTCACTTAAACCCTGATGAAGGCTTGTAGCCGCAACGCGTAGGTGCAAACTTGTCACTTATTTTAAGCCATGAAGAAATAAAGGCTTTTTATACTTTCAAATACTACTGAGTGCCTTGGAATATATTTTTTCTATTCAAATCTCTTGTTTGCTGGTGGAAATACCTATTCTTGGACAGAGACTCTTTCCCAATAACAGTGACGATGACTTTCTTTCTATATGAAAACACGGGTGCAGCTAACTTCTATTTGAACATAAACAGCAATAGAAACAGAATTTGCTGCATCGCTATCCTTTTGAGAATCCCGGTTGGCCTAAGTGGTTATCAGGCTCCAATCACTGATGATTTGACACGTTTGATGAGGGAGAGGTGTTGGGTTGTGGGGGACGTGGGTGCCAAATGTGTTTGAGGCATTCCAAACACTGACTCACAAACACCTTTAGAGGTCAGAGTGAGAAATAGAATAACTGTGAAATAAAGACTTTGGTTGATGAAATAATTGGGTCAATTAAAATGTATTTGTTTCAGTATGGAATGAAGTCAAGGGCAAACAGATACAAACACACAAATAAAAAAAGAAAGTTTTAAGTAAACACATTAAAATAAATAACAGGCTAAACATCTGCTCGAAACACTTTTCTAAAGTAATAATATCAAAACCACATTGATACACTCAAGGACACAATCTATCAGTGGCACAACCAGTTTCAAGAGTGAACTCAATGATTTAGAGATTGACAAAATGTGTTTGCCCAACTAAGCTGTAAAAAAACTGTAAACTTCAGAAAAAATGTGTGACATGTTTGTTATATCTCCAAAAAAACATCACTGCTAGTGTTTGAACCCGCAATCTCTGCATAAAAGGCGAGTGCCTAATCCAAATACTAGGCATCCTGTAAGGGGGTCTGCAGAAAACAACCATATTATTTCCTGGAGCACGGCATACACCTGCGTTTTTGTATTTACGCAGGTAATATCTTTAAAACAGATTTTTGGTGAGCTTCTCTTAAAAACATGATGACTCTTTGAACACAATAATATCTTTACACTTATCACTTTAGTGATAGTGTTACATGCTATGTTAAGCAAGTCAAATTATAAATGCCTGTGAGCCAAACACAGCTTTGGAACGAGAATTGTTGTTCTCAACGCTGACACCTGTTGGCCACTAATGGTACTTAAAAAAAATAAACTCGTGGCAAACTGCAGTGCGCATCACTCTGTACTGACAAGACTAGATGAGAGACATCTGTACATACCTGTTTATTGTCCTGTTATGGTGAGCATGCATACTTATTTATTGTCCTGTTATGATGACCATACATACCTCTTTATTGCCTTTCATGAACAGCATGACTGGATTTCTGTTGATGATAGACTTCAACCTAGAGGTTTGATGACAGTCCATGAGCCACTCAAAACACAGCGCTTTTATTTGTGTGCATTTGTGTGTGTGTGTGTGT
>JACXGM010028777.1:0-13922 GCA_016801145.1 Umbra pygmaea | reverse complement strand
CAGATTTTGAGAAGAACATACATACTGTTTTCTCAATATTAAGGTGTAGACAAGAGTTTGCTAACCAATTGGAAATATTGATCATTGTAGCTGATAGCTCTTCTGCAGCTTGCCTCTTATTTTTAGCATGTAGGTATATGACAGTGTCATCAGCGTACATCTGACAGGTGACAGTAGGTGGACAGTGTTCAGGTAGATCCTTTATATATAGACTGAACAACAGGGGGGCCCAAAATGGAACCTTATAATTAATTACAAGCATTCCATAAGTGTCAAAAGCTTTTATTGACAATTAAATTAAGTCCATGCAAATAGTCAATATTTGCAGTGTTGACCCTTCTTTTTCCAGACCTCTGGGCCCGTATTTATCAAGCTTCTCAAAGTGCCATTTTAGTCTTAAGTGCTGAGAATTGACCAAATTTACTCCTACTCCTAAACTTAAGTATAAAAGCAAGTTATCAAATTTCTCAAAGCTAAGAATCACTCTTACTCTCCCAGCTATTTAAGACCGCTCGAGAGGTCTCTCAAGTGGTTAAGAGTTGCAGAATGACCAGTAGGGGCTTGTGAGAGACCGAGACGTGCGCAAATCTTTTATGAGAGGAAGAATGTTTTTTTATTGTTTGATGTTGCGCAGTTGATTAAACACAGTATTGTTTGGACAGAGCAGGCATAATCTTCATCAACACTGAGTGAGGGACATCATTTCACCAGTGACATTTATGCAGCAATTCATTTTCATATGAATTGAAGGTGGTGATTATGTGTCATTTGCAGCAACGCAATGATGATGATTTCATTACAACCATCAATAAGTTGAATTGTCATGAAAACACTTATTGCACTTACAGCTCAACACATTGTCACGCAATTCATTTGACTTCCCAACAACACCCCGCATAATCCAACAAAAACAAACACATTTCATGCAAATAGCCGGCTTCCCAAGAGTAGTAAGCACAATGGATGGCACTCATATAAATTGCTCCCAGCGTCACAGAAAATGTTTATATAAACAAGAGGTACCACAGCATACATACACAAGACTATGATGCAGACTACAACATTTTTGGATGTGGTACTCAAATGTCCTGGGTCTAACCATGACCTGCGGATATTGAATGAAAGTGGCCCGAAGCAGCTGTTTAAAAGGTACTTTCTGCCGCCGGAGTGTCATAATAGCAGATAAAGGATACCCTTTACGCTTGTGGCTGCTCACCCCTTTCCATATGCAACTGCAAAAGCCAAAATAAACTACAACAGGTAGCCTTCTTGTAAGCTATTTATAAACAATTGTTTCATAGTTTATTAATAGAACACTGTATCCTAATATAGGCAATATATAATCTATTCCTTCACAGGGCACATTGTATCACACGAAGTGTGGTGGAGAAGGATTGGCCAGTGGAAGCATAGATTCCACATTCTCCACTCAGAAATTCGACTAATTCAGCAAGCAGTGTTTTTTTTATTCTCTCCAGTTCGATTTTCTCTTGGAATCCATGATGGCTGTGATTACATCATTAACTCTAGGCTATATATAGGCAGGTCAGTTAACAGCACAGTCGTTTTAAATATTTAATTAAAAATAGTGTTGGAAAACCTTTTAGATCTTTAATTTACAATGTGTATATCATAAGCTGCGATCCCGCAGCTGACTCAACTTTAGGAGACGGTCCTGACGCTTGCTGGACTTTCTTGGGTTCCCTGATGTCTTCTTCACAATAATTGAATAATTGAAAGTTCTTGATCATCCGATTAATGAATATCCTTGCCTGTGACGCCCTTTTTGTGCAAAGTAATGATGATGGCACATGTTTCCTTGCAGGTAACCATGGTTGACAGAGGAAGCACAATGATTTCAAGCACCACCCTCCTTTGCAGTCTGTTATTCTAACTCAATCAGGGTGACAGAGTGATCTCCAGCCTTGTCCTCATCAACACTCCCAACTGTGTTAACAACACAATCACTGACTTGATGGCAGCTGGTCCTTTGTGGCAGGGATGAAATGCAGTGGAGATCCCTCTTCATGACATTCTGGAGTATATGCAAATTGCCATCCTCAACACTGAAGCAGCAGACTTTGTGAAAATAGGTATTTGTGTCATTCTCAAAGCCTTTGACCATGACTGTATACACTGTATATATTTGTTAATCATCCAAAATAGAAAGATTAATTAAACTATCACATTGTCTTAATAGAACTATATATATATGTCATACACATTGAGGGGGAGCATTATACAGGATACATTTTTGGTACCATTCACATGATCACATCGACAGATTTCTCACCATGTCAGTTACTGGCTGAATGACCTAAACTTTGGGCTACCTCATTCATTTGCATCTCATGGAATTGCCTCAAATCTAATTTAGTGCCTTAATAAACAAGGACAGATCATTTAATTTCAGTGTGACCTTATGAAAGTGTTAAAGACTTTCAACTTCAGCAGACCAACTCAATATTGGGGTCCACTACACACATGGAATATGAAAGTCACCCTTCTTGTGAAAATTGATGAAAAACAGCAGTTGCTGGTGTAAGCAGATTCATTAAAAAACCAAGTCTCATCATCAATAATGAAGCCATGAACAGTACATATATTGCAAGTCACATTTATTCTTCATGATTTCATAACATACTGTACATACTTTGTACATACTGTACAACACTGAACAACGCATCATTTAAAAGCATGTTGCTAATACTGTATATAAAAATGATTTAATGCAACCTTACAAAATGGCCCCTGTGGTGAGAGAGTAATAGTGGTGAAAATGCAGCTGATGGAAATATGAATTTTGTTCAACACAAAACGTGGTCCCAAATCTGTTTGTTAATATACAAACTCCATTACTATCCATGTCAAGCCCATGACAAAGTCTGCAACACTTTGAAGGACAATTCAGCAACGACGAGTGACATGCAAACACAAACAGATTGGAAGTCAAGCTAATGATTACACAGATACATCAAATGTTCACAAGAAAGCAACACATTAGCTGCGTAGCTATGGCAGATATTACAACACTTCTGTGTCTCCTTACACACTTTAATATAAACATAGGGCAGCAACCTAGATCACTGTATTCTCTTCATTGTGCAATACTTCTGACCAGAGCTATAAAAGTAGTGCACTATGTAGGATAGTTTGCCATTTGAGACACAGGGATCAACAGGATATGGAATAATTAACTAACATTTAAAACAAGTAATAGGCACTCTTAACCTTTTGATCGACTACTTTACTTACAGAAATCCACAAAAAAACGCGACACAATCCTGGCCGTGTTTTGTATAGCAAGTAGCTGAATGTGATTTCCCTTAAAGTGTTTGAAGAATAATATTACAGAAAAAAAAATAATTGGGAGAATTTATCTTTTAAGAATATCCAAAAGATGACAATATTGAAGGTCTCATTTCAGAGTAACTTCAAGTCCAAACATTGTCGGCTTCTCCATTAAAATGCTCTTTGTGAGTGAAAAACAAGTTTATATCACAGTAATTTCCTCTGTCACTCCAATCTAACCCAAGCACCGGAAATTAGTTCCTGGGCCACAGTTGGTTTGTTCCAAAATATGGATTTGTTAAAATAGTTCAGATCATAGCATTTACCAACAACAAAATTCATACATTGAGTTTATATTTACATGGACAACATAATTGTTTAACATATCAGAGATGGCTTTGGCTTATAGTCTTGATAAAAAATGAACACATAAAAAATATATACTGTACCATAAAAGAGAACAGAGGACAATTACATTCACATGATAATATACAATATTTTGTTCATCGATTATGTGGTATGACATTCATGATATCTGCAGAGAAGAAATGTGTAGTAATATCTTATTAAACATGAAGTAACAGGTTAAGACATTCATGTACATACAGTAACTGTTTTCAATTTGACCACTCTAAAACCTACTCTCACTGTACTAAAACACATTACCTACAGTATATCAAACTGATGAATCAACGATTTTTTGTCAACTATCTAAAAAGTTGTAAATATAATAATAATTAAATGGCAATGCAAAGAATATGTATAATAAACAAAAATATTAACACCACATATGCAAGTACTTCTCAGATTTTGTGGAAAAGATTGTCTTGGCATACCATCAGGAGATTAGGATTCTATTTGGTATACATGCTTGGAAAGTAACCTAGAGTGGTGTCAGTACAACATCTATTAAACCATTGAAAAGGCAAGGGTTTGATCATAGAATATGACGGTGTCAACAAACAAACAGTGTTTGTAAACCAGGATAATGGAGAATTGTTCACAAACAGGGGTGCAAACAAATGTCTGCACACAATTTTACAGAAATATGCATTTTGTGCTTATGGAAAATGTGTTTGATATTTTATTTCAGATCAAGAAACGTGACAAGTGCTAACACGTGACTAATATGTTGCATTAATACAGTATTTCAGCTGTATTAAAAAGTATAAAAACTTTACTAATATGCCATAATTGATCCCTGACTTTCACAATCTCCTGTTTTGACACTATTATATTTGATTTACTATGGTAGATACTACATGGAA
This sequence comes from Umbra pygmaea, assembly GCA_016801145.1. NCBI lineage: Eukaryota > Metazoa > Chordata > Actinopteri > Esociformes > Umbridae > Umbra > Umbra pygmaea. Next base: position 9,363 of record JACXGM010028777.1, on the reverse strand, counting down.
TCTACTACGTAGACAACTGTAATAATTCATTTTAAACAGCAAAACAAAAATATGGAGAAAACTGCAACAACACTTGTGCTAGCAGGAACCATATAGGGTTCTTTGGTTTGTCCGATTCAAATTTTATTCCTTCACAATTTGTCATTATGGCCTTGTTTTCTCACTACAACTCCATAGCAAGTGCAGGAGGGTTGAAGGGTTAGATGTCACCCAAAGCCAGACTCGTCAAACCATTCTGCTTCTTATCACACTATTCGCTCAAACAGCAGGGCAAACGCAAGCAGGAAATGTAGCAGTTCTCTGAAAAACATCAATTGAGCTTTCAGGCTCCTGGTCCACTACAAAAAATCACTATAGTGTGAAAAGACGAGCAGACCTGACCGATTTCTAACCGCCCACCACCAGCTGTGATAAGTCTGTTTTGTTGGTCACCTGGGGGACTGTCAGTGTGCTACAAATAGGATTCAAACACCTTGCTGTGATGACCCAGGCAGTGACTTATAACAGTTTTCTATTTAGGGGCACCTTATTTTCAATGACAGAAATAATCCTGTGTAAATGACTTATGCAAACACTATAGCTAAGGCATACCTCAATTCTATAACAATAGGAGTCATTTACCATATTAACATAACGGATTGACCACCAAAAGCACACCCTTTGTTATGGGTTCTACCTGAAAGTCTAGAATGAACTTCCTCTAGAATGAAACAACCAAATAATGTGTAGAATCCTTTTTTGTATATCATGCAGTACATTTGCTACTCCTATACTAATACAAAATTACAAAACACTTAAAATACAAATTTGGATAACAAAATAAAGATATGAAATATGTCAACATTATACATGAGAAAACATCAACAATATTCCCATATACTGTAAGTCCACAAGGGCTCTTCAGATGTCCGTGTAGAAGATAGATTTTTTGGGGTTCTGGGTTCAACTGTTTTTGGTTGAACTGTTAAATGTGTTTTAACTTTAACCAACAAAAAAAGTGTTTCCATACTGGAAAAGCAAAAAAATCCTTAGGAATTTTTCTATTTTACAGTTTAAAACATTCTCACACTGAACCTATCAGGTTAAGCAATGTTTTTTTAATGAAAATTTGTTTTGTGAATTTTTACAGATTTTCCTCCCTACCCAATTCCTTCTAATCCTGCCTTGTCAGCAGCTTCGCAACACCTTGTACAGATCTGTGGAATGACGCAACCAAAAGTCTCCCGAGCCGCCGATTCTTTTCGCACAGTTCACCCAACAAGGAAGCATTTAGTTGGATCATGCAAGGGATGATTACGCTCACCGACTATACTTCCGCGATTTAATTTGCAGGTGCCAGATCTGAACACTGGAGAGCGAAGTGTAAGGATAGATAATCTGATTTATCTAACCGAAATCCCGGGCAGAGATATGCCAATTTTGCACTGCCTCGTGCAGGAGGCCTGGAGAAAGTCAGTGAACCCATGGTTAGGCTCTAACCCTTGGACCAAGGTTAGGCAATCTGGACACTGAAGTTAAAATGCTAAGGAAAATATTCATACTCAGGCACTAACTAAAGAAAAAAATGTACATTGAAATAGTGTATTCACATTTAGAAGGGTTCAAGGTAGAACTCTATTTTCCATCCAAAGAATCCTTCCCTCCCTGCATCATCAAAGAAACCTTTATTTCTTTCAATGGACATTATTGGTAAAACCCTTTTTGAGTGCATCATACTGTTATATGTACACCATAACATGAGCACCTTTCTAATATTGTGTAGGTCCCCCTTTTGCCACCAAAACAGCTGCCCCATACACAACAAATTGCGATGCACTGTGTTCTGACACCAATCTATCAGAACCAGCATCAACATTTTAAGCAATTTGAGTTACAGTAGCTCCTCTGTTGGATCAGACCACAAGGGCCAGCCTTCGTTCCTCCATGTGCATCAATGAGCCTTGGCCGCCCATGACCCTGTCGCAGGTTCACTGCTATTCTTTCTTTAAACCACATTTGATAGGTACTGACCACTGCAGACCGGGAACACCCCACAGGAGCTGCAGTTTTGGAGATGCTCTGACCCAGTCTTCTAGCCATCATGAAGTGGCCCTTGTAAAAGTTCCTGAAATCCTTATGCTTGCCCATTTTTCCTGCTTCTTAATTTTGTCCTTGGACTTGATGTGTTAGAAGTGTGTGACACACACAGTGCATTGCAGTTTGTTGTGTATGGGGCTGCTGTTCTGGCGGCAAAAGGGGGACCTACACTATATTAGGCAGGTGATCATAATGTTATGGCTGATTGTTGTAGTACAATAATTGACAGGTTTTTGTATGAAAGTGATCAGAAATCACTCAATAGAGATTTTACCCCATTCCTTATATAGTACACATTATTAATTGCTTCATTAGTTTGCTAAGCACAGTGGGACATTCCTGTCCCCACAGAGAAAAAGACAGAGGAATAGGGAATGCTAAAGCCATGCAAAAGAGCTATTTTCCCTGACATCCAGTAATGAACTGATTATAGTTTTATTTATTCATATCTGTAAAAAAAGAAACCCTGTTTTGCCATCTGTTAAGAGGTCTTTTTTTCCAAACCCACATTTCTTGACAAACCATGGGCCAATCTATCTTTTTAGTGCCCGTCATCTTGGGCTGCATTTTGTGTGGTGTGTTGTGTGTTTCCCAGAGTTCCACAGCAGTGTCATTGGGATGAACCCCTCTCTTGCCCTCACAGAACACTGGTCTCAGTCTGCAGAAAGGACTGAGCACGAGAGTTACGCTGGAACTGGGCCATGTTCTCAGAGCCATTTCTCGAGGCATAGGTGTTGTGCTTGTTGTAGTTTTTGGCCATATGGCAGTTTAGGCATATACTCCGCCATTTTCTCTTTAGTTCCCCTTGAACCTGAAGTAAGAAGTTAAATCTCTTAGCCCATCTCTTAGCCCAGAGAGAAAAGCAGTCGGCATCTGTCACTACATTGCAATGATAAATGACCGTCCAATATAATGCTCATCTTACTGTTTTACTAAAATGATAAGCAAAGGTCAGAAATGATCAGAAATGTAAAAATAAATCATTATAAATCAATAAAACTCCTATTACATAATATATATATTCATCACACATTCAAGTTTCATTACAAAATTCACAAAGTCAACACTTTCTTTTTAATCTAGGCACCACTTTAACTCCAGAATGAAACACAACTAAAAGCAGAAAATAAAATAACTTACCTCACTGTTCAAGAAACAGTACAGAATGGCAACTACAAGGCCCTGCAAATAGAAAAGCGATAGAATATCGCCAGAAGTAGCAAATATATTTAACTTCATCTGAAATACAAATGCTACATTATATTGTGAAGAAGAAGAATATGCAAAAGTATCTGTTTTACCTGAAAGGATCCGAGAGCAAGGTCAAAGAAGATTTTGTAATTTTCCAGGGACTCATTGAGAGACACAAAGACAACGTAATGGATGCCAAACAGGGGAATCAGAAGCAGAGTGGATTTGGCTAACCTCCTGAAACCACAAACACACTATTTTACACAAATACTATACTGTTTACAAGAGACATACACTCACCAGCAACTTCATTAAGTACACCTTGATAGTACCGGGTTGGACCTACTTTTGCCTTCAGAACTGCCTTCATACTTCAATGCATACTCAACATGGTGATGGAAACATAATGTAAATATGGACCATGGATTTTGGTCCATATTTACATTATTACATCACACACTTGCTGCAGATTCGTCAACTGCACATCCATGACGCAAATCCCGTGTTTTACCACATCTCAATTCTCAAGATTGAATTGAAATCTGGTGATCATGAGTACAGTGAACTCATTGTCATGTTCAAAAACAGTTTGAGATGATGTGAGCTTTGCCACATGGTGCGTTATCCTGCTGGCAGTAGCCATTAGAAGATGGGTACAATGTGGTCATAAAGGGATGGACATGGTCAGCAACAATAGTCAGGTAAGCTGTGGCATTCAAATTATTCTCAATTGGTACTAAGGGGCCCAAAGTAGCCAAGAAAATATCCCCCACACCTTTACACCACTACCACCATCCTGAAATGTTGATACAAGGCAAGAGGAATCCAAGGATTTTATTCAGCATTTTACTGAGTTTATCGGCAATATTGCCACAAACTATGACCGCTTTTTATTGGTGGGTGATTTTAACATTCACATGTGTTGCCACTCAAATACCTTGGCGCAGGAGTTTATTAATCTATTAGCTGCTTTTAATATATCACAGTGGATTAAAAACTCTATTCATATCCAGGGCCACACATTGGACCTCGTATTATCTTATGGAATCGTTGTCACGGACATTGTTTATTCAGATTCCCTGTTTTCCGATCATAAACCGATTTTATTTTCCCTGTCCCTCCCAGAGCTCTCCCAGCTCACTACTGCGCCTATTACATTGTCGCGGTTCTACCCTCCCACAGTTTAGCACTAATTTCGATCTGTGCTTTACTGAACCTTGTACTTGGCTCACATTTGAATCTGGACCAACCACTACCTGATCTGGATGTGGATCAACATCTCAGCCTTTTAAGCTCTGCTTGGCTCGAGGTTGTAAATATAACTGCTCCCTTAAAACATTACAAGCACAAACCGAAATCTGAAATGTGGCAAAACTCTGACATCCATCACCAAAGACAAACCTGTAGAAAGGCTGAACGCAAATGAAAACGGGACAGACTACAGGTCTCTCTCCACATGTTCAAAGACTCTATCACTGCTTACCAGAATGCTGCAAAATCTGCGAAAGCAGCTTATTTTTCAAATGTAATTGAATCTAACCACTCCAACCCTAAGGTCCTGTTTTCAGTCATTCAATCTGTTATAAACCCTTCTGTTAACATACTGTCTGTTGCCTCTGAAGCTCTATGTGAAGACTTTATAAGATTTTATATTAACAAAATCACTAAATTACGACTCAGTGCCTGTCCCAATTCATCTGTCCCTCCGATCTCGTCACATGTTGTTGGCTCTTGAGAGGTGTTTTATCCTATCAACCTCAAGTCACTGAAGGACTTGATTATCAAGCTCAAAACGTCATTCTGTCCTATTGATATTATCCACCCGAGATATTGGGTGTTCTTGTCGAGCAGTCCCTAAAATTTGATAAACACATTTTATCTGTAATCAGCTCTAGTTTCTTCCAACTTCGATTACTATCTAAAATTAGACGCTTTCTCAATCCAAATGCTCTAGAAATGGCTGTTTATGCATTTATCACATGTCGGCTAGATTACTGCAATTCTTTATATTGTGGTATATCAAGTGTCCAAATCACTCGTCTCCAATTAGTACAAAATGCGGCGGCCAGACTCATCCATAATTGTCAGAAATATGACCATATCTCTCCGATCCTCAAATCTTTACACTGGCTGGCAATTCGTCAGAGAATAGATTTTAAAATGTTACTCCTTATATATAATATACGCCATATAAATCAAACCTACCATGGTGAATTATATTATGGTTACTATCGCAATTACGGTACCAAATATTTTGCCATCCTCATGATTTGCACTCAATGATTTTAGCCAATCAACCCTAATATGCAATTTATCGTTAAGACAACTACATTTTTTTGGCACAAAATGCAGAACATGGTTTAAAATACAAAATAAACGGCCTCAGTAAACACGTTGTGCCAATTTCATAACAGTAGCATTGCTAATGTTTTAATGACATATGGGCCTGCACACAGATGGCTATTCAAAATGTAAAAGCAGACAGCAACATCTGTACAAACACCTGTTATTAAAAAACAATTGCTATGTTAGAAGAAATACTGCACAGATACCTTTTACAGTGACAACAGTTATTCATTTATTTCCCTGATAATGCTGATTTGACAATGAATGCACAGTGATCTCTCAAAAATGTAAACAAAAATCCCATTTTGAGCCATAGGTTTGCCCACGATAAACAGGTTTGCTTAGATTTAAACCAATGCTTAATTTTTCCAACATGCTGAAGGCTGGACTTTCATGTCTATGCACATGCCAGTCATTATAATTTAGAAAATTCAGTTTGTCAACACAAATCATCTAGCACAAATCATCTAGCACAAATCATCTAGCACAAATCATCTAGCACAAATCATCTAGCACAAATCATTCAACGTTTGTGAAAAACTCCATAGCAGGGCTAGCGAGGGCCAGAGAAATCATCTGTGACACACGTGAATGAACGCACGAACAGCCAGAGTCCATTCCATTGTTGGACCACATTTCATTGGTGTTGATAGTAATATGCAGCTCTATAGTATAGATTTGGCATTGGGAGCAGCACAACCTATCAACACGAGCAAACATGTTCTGTTTGCCCATAAACCTAAAGCTATTTCACACCAGAGCAGTTCATCCTATGAGTCAATTTCCATTGTGATACACTCCACCACATTTATTTAGACAGTAAAGCAAAATGTTTTTATACTCCTGCATATTTAACATGCATTAGTATACATAAGGTGACTACAGAAGCAAATTTCATTTTCATGAACATCTTTTGGGATACTCCATATACTTAAAAAAGCAATAGGACAAATTCCCGTAATGTTTATGATCCAATCTTCATTGCATACACTTTCTACATCAAGCTTGTGACTATAAATATGTTGGATATATTTGCGGTTATTTTTAGTCTTACTTTTCATTACACTTAGAAATGTATTTGTGACAAGGCAGCATTTTAGCTGTTGGAATACAGGTAGAGAGTATACAGATTACAGAGCTTATTCCCCGCTTGGTGAAGCTACCCTTCTGGCTGCAGATCTTGTCCTCAGAACATTTATGGGGAAGAAGCATGTCTGCAACCAGCTGCCTAAGGGATGGCTTAGTGCTCTGGTGAGAGTAAGCATAAAAAGGCATCCTTTTCCGAATATAGTGCCCTTGGCAAAAGATGTACACTGCGTAGGCAATAGGGTGAATCGTCAGTTGTAAATGCGTACTGACTGCCAAGTGTCAACCTGTGTAATCAGATTAGCTTCTCTGTGGATTAGCACATAGCAGCAGACATGAGTGTATCCAGTTTTAGCATCACCACCCGACAACTCTTAGCCACTAAATCCTCCTGGTGACATGGGAATATTTCTCCCATTAAGGCAGATGTGCTTTGGTCCAAGTTTATAATGTAAACCTATAGTATGACTCTGCTCTCCATTGTTGACTATTCAATGTCTGTTGCCCGAGTGCAGTACCGCATGCCTACCTGTATTGTGATTGGTCGTTGCCACCCACATCAGGACATCTCAGTTTCTGAAGAAGGATTCTTATAATTCGGATGAACAAGATGAAGTTAACCTGGAAACACAGATGTCATAGTGTACTGTATCATCATATAAATACAATACATATATTAAATATTTATTCAAATTACTGAAATGCGTATTTGTCACGTATTCACCTCCTCCTCTCATCGGAGTCGCCAGTCTACAAACTCTGAGCGCAACACCCAGACATCCCGAGAGGATATGAATTATGCACTCCAATCAACAACAGTGCACCTGCACCTTGTCTTCTCATCACCATTATGTATACCTGGGATGTTCCTTTGTGTGTTCTGCTTAATTGTCACTTTGTGTTGTGTTTATGGACTTTGTGTTTAAGTAAAATTGTATTATATTCACTCTGCGGTTGCTTTCACCTCATTCTTCAGCAGCCTACTAGCTCAGCTATGAGTAGTACACATGACACAGTTAGATTTAAGGAAACAGTAAATCTAATAACAGCTGCAATAAATTGTGTGCTAGTAAATAGAATGTTTGAACGGGAGTACGGTTGGTAAAATGCAATGTTTGGACCAGCAAATGTTGTTAATTATATAATGTTTGGATTAGAGAATGTTTGGTCAACTACTTTACAATGTTTGGCTCTTGTACCGGTATGTGTGCCAACCAGCACACTATTGACCAATCAATGCACTACTTTTGAGCATAGTCAAGAGTAAGGCTCTGGTTGTTAACACTGTAGATGGAATAGGGTGCCTTTGGCAGTGTTTGGCACAAGATTCCCTTATCTTGTGTATACCTTCCATTTAGTTATGCCTGGGGGTAACAGGGGGTTTATCCTGAGTGTGGTAGAGGGAATTTCTTAAAAAAAGGCTTCATGCTGAAATGTTGACATCAAACCGTCCAAACTGTATTCATGTTTTTCCTGGAGGATTACAGTAGTTACCCATCACCACTCCTGGTACCTGCTGAAGGGATTTAAATAGGACTGGATAAACGATGGACACCCACCGTGATGGCTATTCCTATGGGGCCATTGATCACCCAGAGGGGAATTTGGTTATTATTCTGTTCCCAGCATCTGAAGGATATGAGGGGGTAAGAAAACACAATCAATGCATCTCTGCCCATACGAACATAAGCACAACACGTTTAAAATGGTTCAAACTGATTTGAGCAATGAATCAAAATGAAGGATGCCCATGCTTGATTAATTTGATAATCGCATTCTTCTGAATATACAAAATGTGTCACGCAAATGTAATTCTATTGCGTAATCCAATACAGACAGCACATCTACATTTAGTCTGGCAAACACGGATGAGAATCACTAGCAATAATGTGTACATATAGGCTAGAAGGTGACTTACCCTGTGTCCTCCAAATAAATCCTTGTGAAAACCCATGCAGAAACAAACACAGTTGGGATTCCTGCAAGATAGATAACAGTGAAAACGACAACATCTCAAAGCACCAATAGACAGGACACAGTGGTATACATTTTTATTTTTATTTATTAACATTATTCAAAATTTCTGTGAAATTCAATTCTGCAAGTAATTAAATATATTCCAACATTCCTTACACTTGTTGATGATTTGCTTATGATAAAGGCCTTACCCCAGCCGATGAGAAGGTAAACTATGAAGTGTCTATTCTCAGAGAAGATGACTATCAGCAACGTATGGAGGTAGAGCGCCTCAACCAGCAACCAGAAGAAGTTGGCCATGATGAAGTAGTGAAAAATCACCAGGCTCGCCTTGCATCCAATCTGGAATAATGTGCATTATTAGTGCTGCTCATAAAAGCATGTATCATGCCCATTGCAAAGCACCAACATACCATTTTACTTCAATTAGAAACTCCTTATTCGGATACACAAACACTTGTTTCCAAAGCTTACCCACAAAAACCAAACATAAATCTCAGAATTTCTCCCAAATTACGTTCTCAGGAAACTATTTTGAAAACCTAAATTACGTTCTATGCCAACCTATTTAGGGTGTTTTTACGTTTGAACTGCACGTTTTGTTATTAGGCTATATTTGTACTTGAATTACGTTGCTCCGGTACATTTCGTTTAGCGGATTTATGCGAGAACATTCCATACATTCCA
>JACXGM010028776.1:0-13922 GCA_016801145.1 Umbra pygmaea | reverse complement strand
GCCATGGGTGAGGTAAGGAGGGTGGATGACCAGGGGGTTCAGTAAAGGAAGCCATGGGTGAGGTAAGGAAGGTGGATGACCAGGGGTTCAGTTCAGAATGACATGGGTGAGTTAAGGAGGGTGGATTAGTGTTTCAAGGGGGCAGAGTTTGAGCAGGTAGAAATCACTGTTGAAAACAAAATGTAAATTAATTTTAAAACAGGCTGCTAATCATTATAGTAGGGCCCCTATTTATGGTGGAGACAGACATGTAAATTATTTTTAGACTTTAGGATGTAATTTCATTTTTTTACTAAAACCAAAACAATGAAACAGGAAAACGATAAACACAAGGCAAACGATATATAAAGTAAAACAGAGATACAGGGAAACTATATCTAGACAAAACTAAAAGCAGACGCAAGACAGTGACACACAGGGGAAACTGTAACAGTGTCGTATGAAGCTTATTGCTAGCTAATGGACAGAGCCTTCTAAAACATTATTTTAAGCTTTAGTAACTGCACAATAAAATATGAATTTGAATTGTCTATCATTGTAAATCTTCCAAGTGTTTGTCCTATCCTGGTTTACCTTAGCACAGCCACATTTCCTCATAAAGAAACTGTTGCTCAACATAAAAATGATATTATCATGTTTTCAGATTTACTCCGGTTACTTGGGTAAACCAACGTTTTTAGTACATGCCTTTCTACGACATATTACCTCTCCTCATGATGCTGTACGGTACATGTTAACCACAGGGACATCCCACTAAGCAAAATCATTTGAAAGACATCTTTTCAACATCTATCCAATGTCTTTTCAATCAGATAGATGCTTTGTCAACATCCTTTGTTCAGTGGGATGAGCCAATAACACAAGCTTCCCCTGGGAGATGATGTCACAGTGATGGAGAGCAGCAGCTGGGCTTTAAAGGGTCACCAAATGGATGTGGCATCAGTCCTTCATTGTCCCAGCCTGATTTGTTTCTCCAAGTATCCCCATTACTCCTACGTCTCCGGTCCCAGATCTTCTGCTTTGGAACGTTACCCACACAAACCCTAACATCCGTTCCAAATCCACCAGGACAACTCCATCTGAGTGAGTGAGTGTGCAGGGCGACCGAGCAGTCACCGTGAAATGGATCTGGCTGCGGTTCAGAGGGCCAGTCCCCTTTGACGGTGCGCGGCCCGGCACGTTACGCCCACCAGCCCACAGACCCGGCCCATTTGCCAAGTCCCATTAACATGTTCAAACTTTACTGGATCCACAGTCCTGCCATTCATCCTACCACGACTTTCTAGGTCGTTTGACCACACACACACTCAGATACATACGAATACACATAATGTGAAGCTGCTAGGCTTGACTGAGACACTACACAACGATTAAAACATGTTCTTCCAGCTAGCATGCCTCGTGTCCATGCATAACATCTTGATTGTTTGTATTAAATATGACATCTCAGCGAATCAAACGGTTGAGAGTATTGACATGCTTTGTCTGTGATATCAATCACAACAACAGCAGCCAGATAATTGCAACACTATGTAATTCCTGTGAACACAATTAAACCTTGTTATTGTATCACAGACTCTATTGAAAAAACTGTATAATTATATACAATAAGATTCCCAACCAGTCATGCAGTTCAATATAATATGGTTAGCAACTGTAGCTTAGATGTTGGCTTCCAGCCAGCTCTATGAGTGCGCGTGTGTGTCATGATGTAAAGGCCACCAGGCCTGTCATCTGTGATTTATTACCCAGTGAGGAGCCCTGCGGCCTGGCCATGCCCACGTCCCCTGTCCCCTGGTTCCCCCCTAGTCACACCGTGTGACCACATCACACCTACAATCAGTGGGAGCAATATTGCTCCGCTTCGCTTCAATGCAGCTGATTGACACATGAATCTGTTTGTTGACATGCAGGGGCTTTTGTGGGTGCCTTGCAGGTCAAGTGTGGTGGTGAAGAGTTAAATGTGGAAATAGATTAACCCTAGATGGGTTTGTATCTGGGAACAGCCAGACCCCATAATGCTGGCCTGCCTGAAGAACAATGGCTAAGGTGCCTATGAATTTCTGGCCTGCAGCTGGGGGTTTGGTAATGTATTAAAAAAACAGCTGGGGGTTTGGTAATGTATTAGAAAAGCAAAGTGACATAGGATTTACATTTTAGTCATTAGCAGACACACATACCCAGAGGAACATAGACTTAAGGGCATTCATTAGAGATACAAGAGCTTGGTGAGACAACCTCACAACCCAGTAGGAAGTGCATCTGCTCTGAATTAGCTTTTAGTTAATTCAAGTGCTAAAAAGCAGAAAATAATAACAAGCAAGCATTAGTTCACTAAGGGCAACAGAGGGCATGTAGAAATGTAATTTAGATTTTTGATCCCGGATCTGAATCCAATTGAACATACATTTAACATGCTGAAGAGGAGAATGAAGTTTCTGAAACAAGCAGAAACTGAAGACGGCTTCTGTACAGGCCTGGCAGAGCATCACAGACATCAAGCAGTCATTGCATGCAAAGAATCTGCGACCAAATACTGGCATATTATTACTATATTCTACAATACGTTAAACTCTCCAATGTTTTTGGTACCGAAAATGGGTGGACCATATACAAAGGGTTCTATGATTTATGAACAGTTCATCTGATATGTATTAATGTGACTGTCTGCAATTTAACCAAATTGTCATTGAATCATTTAAAGCTCAAAGTGCTATAGTACAGAACCAAAATAACCAAAACATTTTCACTGTCTGATGAATTTTGGAACTCACTGTATGTATTTGACTCAGTTTCAGTTAAATTTACCCCTCACTTTCAACTGCTGTCAATTTTCAGCAAATTTAAAATTAAACTATTTGTATGAACATAACAAGATTCAACGACTAATACATTGTAACAGTAGGGGTGTAGCAAAGTGAACGAAGCAGCAGACAGCGTGAACAATCACGGTTCTTTTATTAGTTAAGGCCGTACTTAAAATTACAAATGGTACAGAGATCTAAACTCTACTTGAACAGTGTAATGATGAACAGGCAATTGCCTGGAAATAGGAATACTCTGTAGATATTGACTACAACCTCTCTAATAAAGAGAAGTCACCAGGGATTAGCAGACTGGCTCAACAAACCTTGTCAGGAATACGAACTAGCTATAGCATCTGCTGCACAGTCGTCCTGAAAAAATGAAGGTGTAGAATGACCATCACATGAACAATGAGAGACAAATTCAAATGGGAAACACAGGAACTAAATACTCTACTGATTGAATAGATTATTGACAACTGAGTAGAGTGAACAGAACACAAGATATGTGATTGGTGGGAAATGATTTCACTGTCTGGTTGAAACTGCACACTTAAAACACAAACAACCAGTCCAATTAAGTCCTGATTGAAATCATGGCCTAAGCTGTGACAGTACCCCCACCTAAAGGAGCGGCCTCCAGACACGAACGGCAGGCACAGTATTTTTTATCTTTCATCCTTACTCTACCCTTTGTGTAATTCTTGTGTATTTGTATTCATGTGTTACTCTGTCTGTACTTGCACCTTTTTGCTTTATCTTGGCCAGGTCACTGTTTTAAATGAGAAACTGTTCTCAACGTGTCCACCTGGTTAAATAAAGGTTAAATAGAAAAAATGAAAAATAACGCTCATTCCTTCGACGATAAATGTGAGTTTGACCAGTTCTGTCTGGTCCACCAAAGGTGAATTTGTGCCCATAAGCAATGTTGTTGCCAATTGTGTCTGGTGAGGACCTGCCTTAGTGGAATATTAAAATGTCCTTTATAGTGATTTTATGGAAATATGCAAATATTATGGATATTGATCATGTTAGACAAGGCATCATTATTGAATGTAGTATTTTGTGTATTGCAAAGATCAATAAGTTGGATGATATTTAGAACAGTACTTTTGCAATGGATATATGAATTGGATGTATGAATTAGTCTGAATGCACTAGATATAGCTATAAGTGAAGTATTTTTTATATGTCATGTGATCTTAGAGAAATGGAAAAGTAACAGATTCTGCTGAACACCAGTTTGGAATGCAGGATGTCATGAGTGGGGGTGTTGCTAAATGGCCTTAATGAATGTGGGGTGAAACAGAGACTGTTGTTAAACGTACACATTAGGATTAATTGATCAAAGATTATAAGTGGTGTTTTGTCAACTTTACATTTTTAGGTAATTAAACATGCAAGGAAACAGTGGGTCATTAGATCAGACGTTAACAATACTATAAAGTCTGATCTTGAGCTTCTATTGAATGGCAGGGTGTGGTATTAGGAGTAAGATGTATATGTCTATAATAAAAAGAAGTTGTGTCAATGTAGGAATAATCTGTAAAACTGTGTCATGTTACAAATGGTCAAGTCATAGAGACTGGGGATATCTCTACCCCCTTTTAGGAATGTTGGGAGATTTTAGCTTACAGTAGGTCACGAGAAACTAAGAAAAACGTGTCTATTTTCTATTGGGCCAAATTAGCCAGTGAAAATGGACATGGCCTTTGATAAACACAAGATGAGTTTTCTGTGGTTAGCCTTACAGGAAGTGGACATTGAAGCGTGTCTTGTGACCAGCAGGAGCACCAAATAAGAGATAGAAAAATAGATAGTAAAAATGATTCAGAAGGATCTTGACAAGAAGAGTAGGGGTTCAAGGTGCTCATAGCTGTCTGTTTGTAAATTGTGAATAAATGCATGTTCGATTATTCAAATGGTAAACTTCATTATTTGAAGCATGGATGTATAATTAGATACAACACCTTACAACAGGCCTACAAGCCCATAGTCCAGCCACTCTCAACCTATTGTGGACAGTTTGAACACTGATTGTATGTTTCTGGTGTTACTCGAGCAGTTTTTGTTGCCACCCTGTACCTGATGTTCAGATGTACTGATCCTGTGCAGGTGTTGTTACACATGATTTTCCACTGCTAGTATGATCAGTTGTCCTTCCTGTCTCCCTGTAGTGCTGTCTTAGGCATCTCACAGTACGGATGTTGCTATTTATTGCCCTGGCCACACCTGCAGTCCTCATGCCTCCTTGCAACCTGTTGTTACATCCCCAGTCTAAATGTAGGTGGAAATATGTATTAACCTGTTTTGTGTTCCCGTTCTCTGTATGTGTCTGTTTGGTTCAGTATGTCTATTTCCTTACAGGTGGTGCAAATCTGGTACTAAGTGTTAGTCATCACTTATCTATGACTCCGCCCCTCCATAATCCTGTGCACCTGGTTCTGTTAGTCAACAGCTATCCCATCATGCCCTTCATCCCCATATCAATGTGCCAGTTTTGGGGTACTGTTGCCCTCGCTGCCTGAGTGTTAGCCTGATCTCTGCTATTGGTGTGTAAACTGTGTTGTGCTTGTAATATTAGGGACTAGGGTGTCAGTCTGCCAGTAGCTAGAGTTGACTGTTTATTTGTTGTATATACTGCGTTTAAGTGAGAGAGAGATCTTAGTCTAGAGTTGAGTATTATGGTATTAAGTATTATGGTGTACCTTGTATTATGATTCATTTTTTAAAATGGTTTATTTTTGTTCACAGGGAGTGGAGAGTAGTTTAGAGCTGCCCTGCGGTATACACCACCTGTAGGGATACGCCTTTGTCTAAAGCACATTAGTTAGACCTGGGCGGACCACCTACTATAAGTTGGGTTAGTAAGCCTCATTTGTGTGTCAGTTACTTTAATATAAGTATTGTGTGTTTGGTATAAAGGTTTGGCGCAGTGTCCTGATATTACTTTCTTTGATTTGGTTCCGTCCAGCCTCCCCTTCTCCAAACTTATCCTTTACTATTCTAACATGTGGCAAAAATAAAAGCCCTTGTTTATACGGTAACCTGTTTAGCCGTGTCCTTGCTCGCACCTACGACCCCGTACCTCTTTTGTTGGCCTCTGGGACTCCATGAGCAGTGGAAGGTCAGATTCCCCTCCCACAAGAGCTAGGTTGTAACATAGGTCTAAGGCATGTTCACAGAGATGACCAAGGAAACCTTGGCAGCTATTTTTGGGGTGTTTTTCCAGAGTCAGTAGAAAGGTCTTTTTAGTGTCCTATGTTTTCATAACTGTGACCTTAATTACCTATTGAATGTAAGAAGAGGTTGGTGTCTTAACAACCGTTCTACAGGTGCATGTTCATTAATTTTTTTGGGTCATTGACAAGCATGGAAAACATTGTTTAAACCATTTACAGTATTGTTCTGAATATAAGACAACCCTGATTATAAGATGACCCTCCCTTTTCATCACTATTTTTTTAAATACCAGTAATTTTTAAAGACCAGATATTACTTTTATAAATAAAGTATTTTTATTTGAAAAAAATGATAATATTTTTTAACTTAAAATATTTTAAATAAAATCATGTTATTAATATATTTTAAAGAAAATTGTCATATTTAAATAACATTTCTAAATTCATGAATTCTGATATTTATGATAAATATTATTAAAATAAACTGTAGTAATTTTGTATTTCTAGTACCAATTGGAATCTATTTCATAGTGAAAAAACCATAGAAATGGAATATATATAGAAGCCTTATTGAACTGTTTTGCTTGGTCATTCGATTAGAACACAAAAAAATGGCGAATGTCGTTAGTTGTCAAGGTAACAACATGCGTCAGTGGGGCTGTAAAGTGTGTCGTACTACTAGTTTGAGAGTTTCAGTTAAAAAAATCTTCCTCTAAATAATTTCAACAAAACCAAAAATAAACTTAATTTCCTTGATTATTTAGGACTTTTTGGACATTTATCAAATTTAATACTTCAAGAAATTACATCCTATATTACGCTAAAAAAAAACATTTGACGAAGGACCAGGAAGCAGAGAGACGCAGTTCAATAGCAAATCGTTTTTCTAAAATTTCGTAAAATATTTCATTACTAAATAAAATTCTGAGAACATTTGATGCGAGAAATCAACTGTGTAGATTTCAAATATTGGCTTTTTTACGAATATTTATGGCGAATCGAAAATATGCTTAAACGTTTTTGGAAGTGAGAATCTCCATAAGAGCCTGCGGGTGTAAAATAGCTAGCGAGCCAACCCTGTTTTGTACCTTAACATTTCTATCTACTTGATCACATTGTTTGCTACTATTATTGAAGTTAAGTGCTGATTCAGTCAACTTTATAAGATAATAAATAAATATAAATATAAAAAATAAATATAGCATATGGGCTTTCTGAATAACCCTGGCTGTCAATTGTCGTGTTTGTGTGTACTGCAGACGGCGTCCGTGAGGTGGTATTATTGCGCAATACCAGCAAGAACACGTCTCAAACAGTCAGCAGCGTTGTGTGCTCGTCCCCTTGTGAGTTCATTCTTCTTCTAAGAACAACTAGCAAGAGCGTTCTCCCCATTCTTGGTTTTGAGAAACAGCCTCAGAGTCGAGGCATGCAACGTTAGACACAACCGTAGTACTGGCAAATTCCACTTCACAACAAGACAGGCTACGTCGATCTTCTTCTTTGATATAATGGCAGATCGCAACCATCTGAAAGGTGCATACACCGCCACCTACTGTCAGGCCATGGATATATGTTAGCGCAGCTACTCTGTTGCTGCTGCAAAACTAAATAGTGAGTCGGCGACTTGCCGCGAATCGGTTAGATGCGGAAGTAGGCCGTTTGCACTGGAATGGTACACGTAAAAATGGCTGCCGCTCTGACCATTCAGCTAAAGCTATTTGCATTGGTATGGCACTTCTATATATATTCCATTTCTATGGAAAAAACAGTCATAATCATTTGTCACCATGATCTTGAAATTTGAATCATAACTTTATTGAATCATAACTAAGTTGTTGGTTAACTTGAACTACTTTTGAGCCACTTTTGCTTAAGACAATCAGTGTGTCTCTCCATCTTTCAGGAAGCTGCACTTAAAAGAGTTAGTTGTGATTGACAGAGCACTTCAATCAGTAAGGGAATTGTCTTCCGTGGCCAGACCTCAGGTAACAACAGTCTATACTGTAGCAATTCAAAGATTGCAAAGGTAGGCATCTGGCTTGCAAGACTGAGAAGGGAACACTCATTTTACAGAATTTTAGCGCCATCTGTGTTTGTGGGTGTGTACTTCCATTTAAAAGTATAAACCCTGAATATAAGATGAGGCCACTTTTTCAGACGAACACACTTTGCATTCAAAATACAAAACAATAAACCTATGCCTCAAAGGCAACTGATAAACACAGTACACGTAGTGGAATGTGTCACATAAGAGCTGAGTAGACATATACACACACACATCAGTGATCACCTACAGTACATATCGTGGTACAGGCACGGAATAGCAATTACAAAACATACATAGATATGAACTCATTCAGAAATTAATTACTGTACATAATCATAATACAGGCACATATTGCAAAAACTGACATATGTAACTCTAGCTCCTCTTCTCATGAAAACAGGGATCAAAGACGCAACGACAAGGAAACAGAGGGAACAGTTATACAAACACTAACTGGAAAACAAGGAGCAGCTGGTGAACAAAAATCAGTGGATAAACGAAGACAGGTGTGATAAAGTTCAATGATGAAATGGTAGAGTGACATAATCTTCCTGGGCACAGGAAAGCTCCAAAATAAACCTTATGGCACAGTCATCATCCTAAGCTGTGACAGTAGTGAAATATAATGGGGACTTTTTCATGTGCAAATTAAAATATGTTAGATGTGTACAATTGCTGTGAACTTATTAAACAGTAAGACATTTCTATCTACACTACAATGTATCTGTTATCACACCTGTCATGTTTTGAAGTCCCTGAAAATATCAGGGTGGTTGTCAGACAGATGCTTCAAGAGGTTGAGTTTTGCTCCATGTCATGAGACAAAATTTGAAGCACTGTTTACAAAGTGGCACTGCAATGTATTGGGTTGCCCCTTAATCATTAGGCTTGTAAGTGAAGTACTTCCATATTTTACTACAAGCATCCGCTTTTCCACAAGGATGATTGCAGTCTGCTGCCATTCTTTCTAAGCAGCAGGTTTTCTCTCTCATACTTGTGCACAGACACACAACGGCGAGGCAGAGTTTCATTTCACCATGTTCCAGAGAATGGTAATTTATTCAGTCCCAAGTAAGTAGTGCAACTTTGTTTGCTATCCTAAACAAACTTCAGACACTTTTGTTTGGTTTTGATACTCATTTTCCAAAGCCTCATAAAGTATGTTGTTGTTAAATGTATATCTACAAAAAAATGTATGGCTTGCATTATACGTAATCTGCCTCTCAAATTTGTTAGCCCACAGTCTAACACTTACAGTAAAGGTATGCAAGCGGTTGCGTTTAACCTAGGTCACTGTTTACCACTGACTATCTCTTCAGTTAGTATACATTGTCATTCACAACAATATCAAAATTATCCAAGTCCATGAAAACAAATATGTTTTGGTGATAAAATAAGAATAGTGGCAGGCATATGGTTAACAATGTAGTGACTTTGGCTGACATTAGCCTGCATGAATGGGTGTTTGTTAGCATTAGCTTATGTTACCTAGCATTGGCCAACATTATATTATCCATCATTAGTTGGCTTTCATAATTAACCTTTATTTCATTCAGTTTTGAGTTAACTAGGGTCACTATGTCAATGTTAGCTATCGGTATTTAGAGTTAACTAGCATATAACCGTGTTACTTTGTATTAGATAATATTAGCTACCATTAGCATCAGCTAGTTTGCAATGAATTGCTATGAAATATATCATAATCTCACCTGAAACCGGTTGGTATGCATTTTGTATACGTTGTGGGAGTTTGTTAAACTCAGTTGTGAATTAAATGTTTCTCTGAATCTGGCTACTATTGCTCAAACAGCACAAAACTATTTTAAGTAGCATGAGTTAGTTTCTCTTTGGCTAAGAATCATGATGAACATTCCGTGAGACAGTTCATTGGTTCATGCTAACATTTTGAGACCTGGAATGAAAGTGTTTTTAGGAATGATGTCGTATATTGAATGAAACAGCATGCAGAGGAGGGTCCGCGTGGCATAGTGGGCTAACTTTCTCCATTGCAAGACAGTCTACGTCATGTTAGACTGTGGTTCCAGCCTGACTATGGCATCTCTGACTTTTCCCGGACCTCCTGCACGAGGCAGTGCAAATGGGCATTGCCCAGGATTTGGGTTAGATAAATCAGATTATCTATTTTGCCACGTCACTCTCCAGTGACTCCTTGTGTCCAGATTGGGAGCCAGTAAATCCGAACGATCTGGCCAAGGAGTTGCAGATGTGCCGACAGGGCAGGGTTAGTGGAAATTGAGAAGGGAGGAAAATGGGAAAAAAATAATGCAAAAATATTCAACAGGACTAAACAAGTAGGGTTGAGCGAGTAACTCAGCTGAAAAAAGTATGTGGTACGAATAATTTTCTTTTTCTTTGCACGAGTAACATGTGTAAAGATCCGTGAAATGTGTAAAGATCCGTATTCCTGATGAAAAAAAATCCTAATTGGGTAATACTACCACTGCTAGCTGTGGCTGTGTCCACATCGTTCTGTGATAGGTCAGCTACACACAGAGCTCGTCCTCACCTATACAGACTGCCGCAGTGCCGGCCCACACACACAGATGCAGACTCGTCTCCTCACAAGCAGCTTTTCTTATTTTTTTCCATCATAGCACCATCAATGGGGTGAACCGTTTTTGCGGGGCTGAACCCGGAGCATTACTGGATGAAAATCTACAAACATCAGTGAAGCAACTACAGAGCTTCTTTGGTTTTACTTCAACATATTTCGCTACTGTTGACAACTACACACCACAGCAATAAAACAAGGATGCCCCTGTTCTATATTTCAAATTATACAATATAGTAAATGTCTTTATTAGGATAAATAAACTGTTAAAAAATAGGCAACATCATAAATAATTGATCTCTATATGTTCATTAATGTCTCAATAAATTGCACACATAATAAAGTGCACCTGACTCCTATTAATTACGACAGGCTGTTAGAAAGCTGGAAGGCCGGGGAGATCCAGAGAGTGCTAATCTCCCAATTCGGTCTGTGGGCACTGTCAGCCTGGGCAGTGCATTTCTATAGAGATAGGGTAGGAAATGTTAGGAAATAAGTTATAAACGGACTAATTGATGCCAAGGAAGGTAGGCTTTCATTAAAAAAAGAAGTTTGTTTGTAAAACCGGTCATAGTGATAAATTAGAGAATCTCCTTAGAGAATTGCCTTTATTTCAGCGCTTCATAAACTGCTTTGCTTCACATTAAGCCATGGTTAAACAAAACGTTGATGTCCGTTAGCAACATATATAGCCGCTTTCCGACTGGAGGGATTTTTGCAGATCCTAGAACATAACGTTCCTATAACCCTTTTTTTCTTGTGTTCCGACTGGACCAATTTGGGGATTATTAAATTCCTCGGACCACAGTTCTTGTAACTCTTTCAGCTCCTACTTCAGAGCAGGGTCTTTTAATTTTCTCTTTTCCTAGGTCTACCTTGATTGGTCCAATTTATAAGTCACGCCCATCATTTCATTTGCCTTTTGAGCTCTGCTCTTCTATCTTCTTCCATCATATTACTTAGGATCATATTACGCTGGAGCCTTCATCTGTGTTTCTCTGTTAAGTACTCCAGCATAGTTTTAAACGCTGCCGTTTAAACTCCGTTATGACGACATATCAACACAACACTCTTTTTTTAATTGTATTGGATGTAGTTTTCAGCTGCGTAATCTGAACAAACAGCAAGCAGCTGTTGGAACCCAGCACTACTTGGGCTGAAAAAAACCCAGATCATCCGCATACATAAGATGATTTACACACTTATCTCCAATCATACACCCAGTGTTACAAACATTCAACTGTAAAATGTATGTGGCGCTACGCTAAAGTTTAGTGACGATGCTGTAAAGACCGTTGCACTGCTTGCGTCATTCCCTTATCCCTCCTACCAGTTCCTATGGCCACTTGGCAAGTGCAAATGCAAATAGAAAAACCGGTTTTGGGGGAGAGGGGTTAGTAGAACTATTTAGAAGTGGACTGTTCCTATAACTACATTCCTGTAACTACTTTGTCGGAAAGCGGCTTTTGTCAACACGAAGCAATCCTTATATCGATTAATGATTATTTTCAGGTGAGCAAAGAAATATTCATCTTCCACTGTTTGTAGCCATAGAATGGCAGCAACTGTATCAACTTGATGGAGTAGTTTCAAAAATGAACTTTCAGCCTGTGCAAGGAGATCTTAGAATTGTTTTAAGTAGTAGGTTGTTTGGGAATTTATATTGGATTACAAATTTACTTTAGTGCATCTACTCGCCTCAGCAAATGCTTGCACTGACAAGAAAGATAGACTTGAAGCATAAAATTACGCTGGTTCAAGCAAGCTGTTGGCTGTGTAGCATGTCTCACTGATTGCCATGAGTTCAAAACCTGCAAAACCTCACGTTTCGGTCTGATTTCGGTCTGATTTCAGTGACGCGTTCAGTGTAGTTTGGCCATATGGCAGCCATTCCATTACCGAGCGAACGCCAGACAAGATAATTCCTTTGGAAAATGCAGAGAATCCCTGTGTGTTTTATGGTTGCCAGAACTGTCAATCAAATCAGAGCTGTACAGTGACAAACAATTGAGGTTGGCATGCCCAAACACATGTTTTTCTCAATGTAGCTCATAAAATAAATCATCATAAATATTAAAAATTAAAGCTTTCAATAGATATAGGGCTTTATTTAGGCATTAAATATTACAAGATATTTACTATAGCCTACGGTTTGTCTTACAAGCAAGCCCAAAAAGAAGGAGTAATCTTTCACACTTTACAATAGGCTATAAAAAGTTAGGATCTGCAGACGGCATTTTAGGTCGGAAGATTATGAACGGGATCTACGTGCAAAATTAACCGTCACTACAGCCCGAAAGCGGCTGAAAAGCGATGCGATCCCATCCATTTTTCTTTATCTAGAAAGAGTAGCCTATATATAGTAAGGTATAGTAATTTACCCACTCAGCTAACTACTAAATACAGCTGGTACACTACACATACAGTACAATAACATTACCACAGACACGATGTGTGCTCCATTATCAAGGTACGGAAAATAGGTATAATAAACTTACTCATCTGTTAATTGTCCTCTTGCTACGTCTCTTTCCATGTGTGCTGGAAAACTTCAGTGATTCAGTGATGCATATGCGGTCGTCAGTCATTTTTGGTTAAATCCTTACAAGTAAAGCTTGTCCACGATCACATTCATTGTGGCAAATGATTTTGTCTTCAGTAGTCATGGATGGACATATTCCCACAGAAGCACTTAGGCAATTAGAATTTAACCCGTTTCAACTGGATTATCTGTAGAACATGCTGCCTTGTTGAAGCTGAATATCAAACTCCATTTGATGTACATGTTCTTTGGTGTACTCGGGCGCAAACATGTATGTTTGGATATCACTCAGAATGTGAAAGCAAGTTGTAAAATTCCTCACCTGCAAATTCTAGGTTAGTAGCAATTGTGTTACCAGCAACTTTGGTTACAAACTGTTTCACAGAATCCAGAGAACATGCTGGGTGGGCGGGGCTTGGAACAAGGAAGCCAGCGTTGTAGTTCTATACATACTGAAAAAAATCATACCACCTCGTCTGTTTAGCATTAAAACGGCTGATAGAAACGTCACAGAAAGACAAGCTCTACCTTAAAAAATCAAGGACAACCGAAGCTTTAAGGAGCAGGTTTAAAAGCCAGGGCCCGGTTCCCCAAAACGTTCTTATCGCTAAGTAGTTCTTAACCTATTCCTTAACCTCTCTCTTAACCTCATGGCACGGTTCCCGAAACGTTCGTACGCTAAGTATATCTTCTGTAAGTCACACTTTCGTAAGGTTGGTCTGGACCATTCGTAAGCTCTCTCTTAGCGTTGTTTGAGCTCAAGCCGCTAGTCGCC
>JACXGM010028775.1:0-13923 GCA_016801145.1 Umbra pygmaea | reverse complement strand
TAAGCTTTCAGCTGACTGAAATTGTAAAATGCTTTTGTGGATGACTTCGTTGTAATAGTACCTCACAACTACAGACATGATATTTTCTTTTAATCTTCTGAAACACGTTAAATAATGTGTCATCTCTCTATGTAAATGCATAATTAAGGGCTCCACAAGATTAGATATGAACAGCTAAATAAAATGTGTAGTTTGAAATATAGGCCTGGCCTACCACTTGGTTTTTTTTAGAACAGCATATCTGGTGCTTGATGCAGGTGAGAGGGGCTCGATGACATCACCTGGCTGCTCTGGCTTGCTTACTGTCTTGCTCAGAGACAGAGGAGTCTGTGTAATCCCTTGATACATCTATTACATTAAAATAACACAAGAACCATTAGTGTATAATCACATAAAATTCACAGCTATCAAAACATGAAAAGACATGAAACAAAAACCAACATTTAAAAATGTGGCTTAATCTGACAAAGTAATCTAATACAGGCTGAAGATAAACTTAAAATTTTCAACTGGGCATGTGACTGAGTTCCTGTTAGATGCTCGGATCTGTTGGTGGTAGAGTGGGTCCTTGTGAAGTCTGACCACACTGACTCTGACTAACCTCAGTTAGGGAGCTGCTCTGGGGTCCAGTGGTGATCTATTCGCACCTCATCTGCTTTTTAAGCTATAAAAGAAGTCCGATGTCTCTCCCTTTCTTTTCATGCTTAATTGACCCTATGCAAACATAAGACGTTGTGGACAAATCACAGTACTCCAGCATCTATTCAAGGCTAGTACAGGTAATGGCTCAATGATTCATTGAGAGTGCAGCTGCTGTACACTTATTGCCACAACTTTACTTGGTTGCCAATCAAAATAACCAGATGTTTGGATGGGTAATTAGTTCGCTACTCAACGCAGCAGTACTGTATGATGTTAGATAGCTAGATGGCAACACAGATGGCAACCACTAACTCGTTTCATGACTATAATTGTTCGTTTTGAGTTCAAGTATGCAAATCTCAGTTAACAGATTTCAAATTTCTAGCTAAACGTTAACTTGCTGAATACTGACAACTGTAGCCTAGTAGTAACCCAGATAGGTAAACAATCATACTATACTGTAACTTACGACGCGGCACTTTACACACTATGCGTGTATTAGCTACCAACACAGATGTAAACACACTTTTAGGCTAAATTCGGAATCGATCTCTCGCCTTATCTGATTACTGTAACTGTCTGAGTTGGTATGTTAATAGAATTGAAGTTATAACGTTAATTTACACCGCTAATCAACATTCGTAAATAAAAATTCTGGAAACCTCAACCCGATGCAAACCTTACTACTTACTTCAATTGTTTTTATTTTTCCAAACGCGAAAAGAGCTTGCGGAGCTGTGGAAATCTCTTCTGCTGTATGTTCTTCTTATTCTTTTGTATCTCGTTACAAATGTTGATATCTCCCATCCTTGATTTGAATAATGCGCCGCAACGCAGCAAAATAAATGCTTATTTCAACAATAGGTAAAATTAGATGTCAATCATCATCAAACTGCCAGTAGCAAATCAAATTTTGGGGTGGCACCCGGGGTGGCCAATCAGATGTCAGGGGTGTCCAGTGCCCCCCCGGACACCCCTCTGGCTCCGCTACTGCACTACACGTCAGACGATTCAGGGTACACGACCATAGAAGCGTAGCATAGACGCGAAGTTAACACGACATGTTATTCAGACGATTCAGGATACACAGCCATAGACGTATGGAAAGCCAAACATCTCAACAGCGGCGTGCACGTCAACAGCGCCGCGCACGTCAACAACATGTCAACAACAAGTTGATTTTTCACACGTAGACAACACATTAACAACACATTAACAACACGTTAATAACACGTTGATTACACGTAAACAACAAGCAAGCAACGTGTTGTTTACGCGTTAATTTCACGTGAATTTGACCCATTTGGCTAATTCTCCAGTTTGAATGCGTGAGTGTCCTAAGTTCCCATGGACTACTGAGCAGTAGGGTTAAACCATTTCTGTAAGCCTGAGGGGGTCGCCTACCACTTTTTAACTTGCAATGATCCTCTCATTTCTTCCATTTTCTTTTCTTTGTCATTTCTTCTTTTTTGTGTAGCTTGTAAAAAATGATGTTATTATAATTTAATATCCATAAATTTACTATTAAATTATAAATTATTTTTATCAAGATAACATTACCACCTTTTGCTCCACTGCTGCATTTTTGGGGACATTCTAGATTTAACACCATCCATCAACCAACCAGAGTTTCTAATGTCTGCATCAGACTTGTTACAGTATTTAGCCACTAGATGTCCTCAGTAGCCTGTCTCACTTTAAAAATATCACTAAAATTAATGTCTTGAATATATTTCACTCACATTCTCATTTTCTACTAAATCATTAAAACAATCATAGCCTTAATATGGCTAGGGCTCTATTCTAAATGAATCATGATATCCTATTAGTACTGCAACATTTATTTAAAGCAACCATAACATTTCTTCACAACATTAAAATTTTCCTAAACTCTTTTTAAGTGCATAACCTTTCATTGCATAATTTTCATGACATACCACGGACGGATTATGTGCCCTGGGCACGGATGTCTCAAAGCCCCCCTTCACCAAATCTTTTGACAACAGTTTTGTACCTGTATGCCCCATCATACAGGATTAACAATGCACTAATAGTACATGGGGAGAGAATAAACACATATTCTGTACTTTCACACCACAAATTAGTTAATTTATATCTCACAAGTATCAACATAATGTACAACATACCGTATTTTAGCATAAAACGCGCACCCGATTTTAACGTGCACCCATGTAGTACATCGCGCAGAAATCTTGTTTTGTGTAAGAAAATATCAGCATTGCGCACACCCTTACAAAGCGCCCATCATTTTTGTAGAAAGGTGACAGTATTCTCCCCTGCCAAGACCTCCATTGTGTTACAAATGTTAAAAACCCAACAAAAATGTTAAACACAACCCCCCACATGCTGATTATATAAAACCAGCTATTGCCAAAGTGGAGTACCTACGTTAATGTTAGTGATTACACAAAAAACTCAACGTATATTCAAACTGGCCTATACAGTTTAAGTAATTTTTCTTGTCTGAATAGCCCAGTCTCACTGGTGAAAAAAACACTAACCAATGTTGGTATATATTATCAAGCTTGCGTTAAAAAAATCCTACATTGGTATTTACAGGTAAATTAAGAAGGCATCTATGCAAAATAAGTGGGATTAATCAAACGATCCTATGACCATTTTATGCACACCATAGGAAATCCCAATTGATAAATACCACTTGTTCCTAGTGTCAGTGTTGGTGCACAGTCTCTACGATTTGCCTATCAACACACCCCTAAATACATAGCCTACCTGTGGAAAACATAAGCTACAATGAGCTTCAATGACAGAAGGTGCCATGTAGTGTAAAATGATGAGTGCATTGTTACTCACTTCACCAGTAAAAAGTAAAACTCTGCTAAAGAGAAAAGTGTATTGCATTGATAAACATGCTGTTCTTCAAACGAAAATGTTCAACAGTTATAGGCATCTATTAGTAGCTAGTAATAGCATAATAATTTAGCCGAAATAAATGGCATGATATTTATCCTGCTGAATACTACATTGTATTCCATCCTCATGCAATCATATTTAAAAGTAGGGCTGCTCGATTATGGAAAAAATCATTATCACAATTATTTTAGTCAATATTGAAATCACGATTATTTAAATCGATTACTCATTGACTTTGTAAATTTGCATTTGTTGATTTTGAAAAACAGTGAAAATATTCTGACGTCAGGAGTGGGTGCATGTTCTAACTTTGTTGACTGTAACCAGCACACAGTTCGTTTGAATGTTTGGATTTGATTAGCCAGCAATGTCTTTCAATTATATTTGCAAATAAGTTATTTATATTTATTATATGAAATAAATTAACACTTCTAAACATCTTATTTTTTATATATCTTTTTTTTAGGCGATTTCAAAACGTAGCTCTGTTGTTTGCATATCAGAAGTGCTGTCCATAGCGTTAATAACTCAAACAATCTGTATGGCCAAAACCGTGTTTACCTTTTGCTGCCAATAGACAACCATTACACATTTACGGGGCAAGTTAAAAAGTGTGCTTTGAGCCACTAAACATGTTCAAAATGTCATTACTAGTCCATATCCATTTGCACTGATTCCTTATAATAAACACAGCGAGTTTGAACAAATAAGTTTGTGTACATACCTTAGTTTATTTCCCATTTTCCAGTGAAGTCCACACTAGTCGGTTGTTGAAGTCATACAATTCAATATTCCAAAACGTATTTTTTCCGAAAAAAAAAACAATTCGCCGTGGTTATATCCATAAACTACTTTGATCGGGTGTAAACTGACACTTGCATTCACAGCTCCCAAGAGTTCAAGAGTTATCGCGCATGAGCAGAGGTAACTAAGCAACACTGTTGAGGAAACGGTGTCAGGTTACCTGGCCGACTTGCTACATTATTTGGACATAACCACCGCAAATTGTTTTTTTGGGGAAAAAAATATGTCTTGGAATATTGAATTGTATGACTTCGAAGATCGACTAGTGTGGACTTCACTGGAAAATGGGTCTGCTGTAGAATCGCAAACAGCAGTTCAAACAAACTACTGATAAGAAGTAACACAAAGCCTGGCTCTTCAGTCAGTAGAATAACTGTTCAAAAGTAATACATGGCTCTACACTACACCTGTGCTCAGTGTCGGGCCGTGCATTTTACACCTTCACTATCTTCCCAAAATGAAAACGCATTATAATAACCTCACAATGACATTCTAGGGCTATAGGTTATTGTCATTCAGCATATAATGCACCCCATAATCAAAGTGAAGATAAGTTTATTCCACTTGATAAAGGTTATATAACACGAGGCTCAACACCTATGAGACTTACAATACACTAATTGACCCGACACGACTGAAACCATAAGAATGTAACACTACGCATTATTAAACGCACATCCAGGTTGACCATGCACACTCAAAGGCACAGCCCACTAAGACCCCTGAATCTGAACCACAGATCTTTTTTTGTTTGTATTGCCCCCCACACCCAGCTATTAGATTATTTAGGTATGATTTAATTATTATTTTAAAATACCAAGATGACAGGACGGACAAGCACACGACGGGGTGGACAAGCACACAACAGGGTGGACACAAAGCAGAACACAAAAAGCATGACAAAATATGACAATGAAACATTTATTAAACTTAAAAAAATATATATAATTACATTTCAATCACATTGATATAACCCAAAAAAATTTTTTTACGGCCTCTCTGGTTGAGAGGAAACAGGCAGGGAGTTCAAAAACCTGCCCGTCGTTTAAGCAAAATATAAACATAAATAAAGTAATAATATTAAACAAATGAAATAGCAATTACATTAAAGGTATCAACTTTTTTTATTTGTGGCCAAGAAATATTGACGTAAATAAATTCTGTAAATATGTAACATTTACGACATGTGTAATAACTTGCCCCAAACTGAAATTTAGAGAAAAGAAAATACATTTGTTTTCAGAACACGATTTGACCTTTCAGTTGACCCTTGCCTAAATGTATTCCAGTGTGATGCTATTGGATTTTAGATGAATTAAAAAGCATTTCCTGCTGAAAATGCGTGTGAATGCTGAATAGTTAAATTGCTAAAGCTAAACTGGATTGATAGCTTAAATGTGTTGAAGTAGTCAGAATAATTGGACAAGTGGGAATGTTTTAATAATTGGACAAGTAGTAAAAATTATATAAAGTAGAAGTATTAGTACAACAAGAATTCCGGAAAGGTTTGGACATTTTTTTTATTTGAATAAAATGAATGTTTAAACTGACAAATCTTACAGTTTTATCCACTAAATAAGCTAATTAAAAAATAAATTGACAAGTGGGCAAACAAATGGCTCAAAAAGCAAGAAATTTGGATAGAAATCAGCTGGGAGAACATCTAGCAACAAATTAAGTAAATCGATATCAGATCTGTAACATGATTAGCTATAAAAGGGATATCTTAGAGAAGCAGAGTCTCTCAGAATTAAAGATGGTCAGAGCCTCTCCAATCTGTGAGTGTGTAAAAAGATTGTTTTTCAAGTATTTCACAATGTAACTCAACATCAAATTGCAAAGGCTTTGCAAATTTCATCATCTACATTGCATAACATCATCAAAAGACTCAGTGAAACTGGAGAATCACTGTTGGTAAGGGACAAGGTCGAAGACGTTTATTGGAAGCCCATGGTCTTTGGGCCCTCAGATGAAACTGCATCACTCATCAGCATTATTGTGTCAATGATAGGGCTGCACGATATTGGAAATAAATTACATTGCGATATTTTGTTTCCCAACGATATATATTGCGATATTGCAAGCTATCAATGTAGGCTACAGTCAATCATTACTATTCCATGATACTAATAATTTCACTAATAAATAAGCTTCATGCTCTGTAAACAGAAAAGCAGTACACATTTTTTTTATAAAACAGCAGCTTTACACCAACCCCCGATTGGTTTATAAAAATATAACTGAAAATATATATTTTTTATAATAGAACTTATAAGCATTTTGGTTCACAATCTTTAGTTTTTCAGTCAACTTTTTTTTGCCAATGTGGCAAAGTAAAACAGTGTTGGTCATCATCATTATCATGGATAAGCAAATGCGATGTCATGTAATTGCAACATATCTTTACGATATGAAACGTTATAAAACGTGTCCTGTGGGCCCAGGCTCATTTAAAATGGCCAATTTCAAAGTGGAAAGGTGTTCTATGGTCCGATTCTTGTTGGAAAACACGGACACCATGTCCTCCTGGCTAAAGAGGAGGGAAACCTTCCATTGTGTTATCAGTGTTCAGTTCAAAAGCCAGCATCTCTGATGGTATGGGGGAACATAAGTGCATACGGTATGGGCAGCTTGCATGTTTTGGAAAGCACTATGAATGCTGAAAGATAAGGATGTTTTAGAGAAACATATGCTCCCCTCCAGACGATATCTATTGCAGGCCTTGTGTATTTCAGCAGGACAATGCAAAACCACATACTGCACCTATTACAATAGCATGGCTTTGTT
This sequence comes from Umbra pygmaea, assembly GCA_016801145.1. NCBI lineage: Eukaryota > Metazoa > Chordata > Actinopteri > Esociformes > Umbridae > Umbra > Umbra pygmaea. Next base: position 6,795 of record JACXGM010028775.1, on the reverse strand, counting down.
GTAGAAGAGTCTGGGTGCTGAATTGGCCTGCCTCCAGTCCAGTCTGATCTTTCAGCTATGGAGAGCATTTGGTGCATCATTAAACAAAAAATAGGTCAAAGACAACCATGAACTCCCCAGCTGCTGGAAACCTATATAAAGGCAAGAATGGGACCAAATTCCAACACCAAAACTCCAGACACTTATAACCTCGATGCCCAGACAACTTCAAACTGTTGGTAAAAATGCTGTTGGTAGTAACAGTAGTAGTATTATTATTAGTAGTAGAAGTATTATTATTATTATTAGTAGTAGTATTATTAATAGTAGTAGCAGTAGTGGCAGCAGTAGTACTGTAGTATTAGTAGTAGTAGTATTAATAGCAGTAGTAGTATTATTAATGCCGATTAACTTTACTATAAAGTGCAATATTAACTACAAATGAATGCTATGTCCACCCTGTCGTGTGTCCACCCTATCGAGTCTAAGTTGCCGACAGGGTGGACATTTTGGAACAACGACAGGGTGGACATTTTGAGCTTCAAATAGCAAATTAGCTTACAACAAACTGTGACTAGCGAAATAGTTAGTCTAGTTGTTGAAGAGATTTTGGTATATTTAAACGTACATATTTTGAAAATATTGTATTTTATTCACTTCCAGTATATTTTATGACGACAGGGTGGACATGTTAGGCAAAACAAGTAAACAAACTTATATGAAGGAAATGTGTCAGTTGGAAAGTCAGCAGCTACTCACCTCAGCAGATGAAATTCCCACCACTGAAGAGATAAAAAAAAATCTGTTGTCCTGATGTCATTAATGGAGATGGTCTTTTCTTAAAAAGGGAGATTCCGCAATACGACAGGGTGGACAACCATTCAAGGGACATGGACAAACTCTTGTTTTTTATTAAATAAAAAATAGTTTTGTTACAAAACGATCAATACCCTCAATTTGAGTAATATCTTATTCAACAAAACATTAATAGGAAAACTAAAATATATTTTTTATGATTTGACTATTTTACATTCATTCAAATTTTAATGAGCAGTGCCAGGGACATAGTAAAATAACATACATCCTCTTATACAAAACTAAAGAAAATCTTGAAAATGTATCTAAAAGAGCCAAGTAATGCTTCTGTTATGAATAAAATACTTAGTATAATATAACACACCCTTTCAGAGTCATTTGTATGTTAAGTTATCATGGCAAACTATTATTTATGTTCAGGACACCAAAAGGCACCCTACAGTGATATTGACCCATATATATGATCTGCACATGCTTCACACCACAGTGATCTAAAACAAGCAGTAATAATTAACAAGTATTAGCAGGCCTGGCGCCAGGATGAAGTGTGTCTGTTTATCTCCCCCTGCATGAATACAAATACAGTATATGCACTAAGCCCTGTTAAGAACCTTTAAGGCTAGGGATGGGCCGATACCACTTTTTATGGAACGAGTACAAGTACAAAGTATTTCATTTTAGGTACTTGCTGATACGAGTACCGATAGGAGTACTTTTAAGAACTATGCCAAATGTCACATTTATCAAGCTAAAATCTGCTATTTCTTAGATGTTGATCAGCCAATTCAAATATAGAAAAGTAAATATTCCTACATATCCAGAAGAACATCATTTACATTGCAGGTCAAGAATGTGTAATATTTATTAGATATCAGTTGTTTACGTCTCCTTTCCTAATTAAGTGAGAGAAACACGTTTGTAAACGCGAACGCAATAGACGTTTGTGTTCGAATTTGCCCTAACTATGCATTGCAGAAGTTTTGTGTAAGATGAGAATGTCTGTTTGAAGTGACATTGTCCAAAACAGGGATAATTACCTAATCATATTATTCTGTTAAGGTATTTTATTGTTTTACTATAGTCGGTACACAATTAGACGTACTATCAATGAGAATATATTGAACAAAATATAAATAGGCTACATCGTATTTATTTTAAGTTATATTTCTTAACGTTAGTATGTCAGAATTCAGAAATACCACTATTTTGTTCACCCAGAAGTTTAGCAAACTACCGACATTTGTCTTTCCTCACTGAAGGTGGCTTTCAGAGGCTAGGTCCGGGGCGTTGCTCATGCCATTTTCTACAGTTACAGTATGCACCGAATTGCATCCTTCATTCTTTCCTGTACTTAAATGTACTGGTATCGGCCCATCCCTAGTTAAGGCCCTGCTAGTAAAAATATATAAAAATCCATCAAACTCACCAAAGCTACTCATTATTTGAAAACGAAGTCCTTTCTCTTTCAAAAAGACTTCTATGACCCGGTTGTACAGCACATCTTTGCGTTATGTTCCAATAAAAGATCTTGCCCAGTGCTGAGAGTCGATCCTGCCCAGTCCTATATTCGCCACCAAAGCTACTTCTTCACCTCCATCTGCCATTCTGCTAAAAGTAAAAAATCTAACAATCTAAACATTGAAAGTTTAAAGAAATCGGAGAAGGGAGAGCTAAGCTGGGAGAGCTAAGCTAGTTGTTGTTCGGATGGCAAACTTTTTTTAAACTTTTTTTTGCAGAACTTTATTGAACTGCCCCTCCTATCAGCAACAGAAACCATACTGACATAAGGCTTGCAGAAACGCTTTACTTGGTCAAAGAACACACCCAACATGGTAAAGTCAAAATCTGATTGGTTAAAAATATTACAATCAACATGGACCTGATGGGCTTCAACAGCAGACGGTATTCACTCGGAATTCTAGAGGCCCTAGTCTACCCAGAGACAACACAGATTAAAAAATCTTATTGGACAAAAGCTTTCATTTATATGAGCTGCGCTAAAAGCCAGTCAACTGAAGAGAATGTACTGTAGCAATGAAATCACCATATAGACTAATTGAAATGAACTTTGTAAAATATATATTATTAAAAAATTTATTAAGGAAGTACAAAAATACATTTCTGATTCTGATTATCTTTGAGCCTGCAGAGAAGGCCTTGCAGGCCCTGACGGCCCACCACTGTCGTCGTCATGGCCCACACACACTATCCTCCTGCACCCGCACTGCGAGTCCCTCCCTGTTAATCATGTAGCTAACATGCTTACCGCTTCAATTACACTCTCCTGCTCACTCTGTCCCTGCTTGGCTTCACTGTCAGACACCTGCTACTCTGCCTGACAGGTGCCATGGCCAGTCACCTCTCCTCCATGTCCTATGTTCACCTGTTTTTGCAAAATGTCAGGTACTGTAGGCTTAGGAACTGAAGCACTAAACATGTCGGTTATTTTTGCACATGTTGAGGCATCAACCTCTAGATTTTTTTGGCCCGCAATTTCTCTGCACCCCCCTTGCCCTTGCGTTTTTGTTTCTTAATCCACATTTTTTTTCTCTGAGCCACTGCATCTGACACAAGAAGCAGGGGGGGGGGGGGCGTGGAGCCTGTTAAGAGATGTGATTGGGCCAGCAAATGAAAATGAACCAATGGGCCACTGTCTCTGCTTTATGTGGTTGGCCAAAGTTTTTTTTAAATATATATATATATTATATATACATTTTTATATTATACCCGGTACGCCAGGGTATCAGTCCAGGTCTGATGATCCTCAACAGTGAATGGCAGTCATCCTGGTTTGGTGTACTGGAAACCCATTCTCTGTTTCATCAGCAACCTCTTCAAAGGATAGGCTTCATCACCAAGAACATAGTACCCCACATCATCTCCACAATTAATGATCACGTAATGCGAAGCAAATTCGTAACAAAGGCATTTCTATATTTAGTTTTGTTAGCGGGTTTCACAATTATTCTCTTTGTCCATTAAGCCTTTCGTTTGTGAGCCGACCAGATCGTCTAATACAGATTGTACAAGGTACTAAAATAACAAGGACCTCTTTAGCTAAACAATACATCACAAACAAGAACAGGATCGTGTATATCCTCTGTAATTCTGGTTACAGTGTTGCACAAACAATGATTCTTGCCCGGCACTTTGTAATGACGTTATCGTTGCTCTACATTTCTGCCGCTTCCGGGGCCTAGGAGGAGCAGTCACGCGCAGTGAGCATACGTCACCGGACTAATTTGCCTAATCTTCCCAGTACTTTAGACCCCCGGTCGGAACACAAACCGCTACGGTCTAGAGGGATGAAAATGCCCCCCTTAAAAAAAGTTCCTGGGACAAAATTTTCCGGGTAATTCGGTGGAAAAGGGCCAATATTGGCTTCATGCTCTCTCCGTTAAAATGAATGAGATCATTCCATCCAGCTATATATACAATCAATGCAACAAAGTAGGCCTATACTTCATTTTCTTAATACGTCCATGGGTACACTTGGCGAACACATTAACTCAGCGTTTCATAGTCTAAAAATATTCACTAACGTTAAGATGTGTGTTTTTGTTGTTCCTGATCGTTTACCTGCGTATCTAAATGAACGATGGATGTATTTAGACAACCAAGGAAATGCAATCATTGTCATGTTAGCTTGCGCTAACTAATGGGTTATAGTGTTGACGAACTGACCGAAGAGTCGGTTAATTAACCCGACTCGTGTTACTGAACCGGGAGAATCGAGTGTTAGACGTGAAAGAACCGACTCACTCCTGTTTATTGCCGAATGAGAATTAACGGCACATTAGGTAGGCTACGGTTCACCAATTCACAACTCCCATTAGGCTAGGCGAGGGAATATTTCCATCATGACCATCATGAGTATTGATAAACTGTGTATGTTATTGTAGAATTATCTTATGAGTCAATGATAAATACTTAATGATATATCCAAAATACCTAAAATACCAACATACCAAAATACCGGCTAACTTAATGTGTTTAGATGATGCAAGTATTCAGCAAAGTGTGATCAGTAATTTTTAGAATGTAGACTGTCACGAGAAGACCGCGCACCAGGGTCCTGAACGAGATCGAAAGTAACCGTGCAACTGCTCAAGCAGGGACGTGCAGGGGGGGGGCTATGGGTGCCTGAGCACCTGCCCCTTTGCCTATGAACGTCCAAAGTGCCCTTTTGAGTGGCCATTTAAATTATGAATGCTTTTTAAAATTACACACGAACATTTAAAAATTAACGTGTGAATCAATTATTTGAGAATAAAAAATGTTCAAAAGTAATAATACAGAAGTAAGCTTGGTAGCCTCGTCTACCTGCGCTGCTGCTGGTATGTGATGTCATAGGCTACCAATCACATTTGCCTGCCTGGCAAGAGCATCGTATTGTGTTAAGAGACAGTGAAAAGCAGGGTAAGATCACTACAGACAGATTGTTTCCAAAACCATTTAGTTGATGTTGAAAAATAAACTTTAACATTTATCTCATTTTGTAGTGTCATTCTGAAGCATGACACTACATGCTCTTTTCAAAAAGCATCATTTTAAACCAAATTGACCTATGCAGCTAACCTGGGAAACCTTTTAAAATTGCAAAGGGAAAGCATGCATCGTTATAATAAATCGTGCATACTCTGTTATTTAGTAACCTACTAGGCCACAAGGGCAAATCCGTTTCATGCCCACTCAGTCTCTAGCAGTAGCCTAGTTTACGCAAGCAACTCCTTGAGGCACTATAGTAGTAGTAGGCAGGCAGGTAAGCGGTTACGAAATAGGCTCCCTCTTCCCGTAGTCGACCAGTGTTAAATTGTGGACCAATTCCGCCAGATATCCCTAGTGGTCTGCGAGCAAATGTGTTGAAAAAAAGTTGTTTTTGTTGTTGTTTTAGGGCTGTCAAAAGTAAGGTGTTAGCGTTACAAATAAAATTAACTCAATTAATATGGTTTTATAACGTATGTGATATAACTTGGTAATGATATATATTCAAACTCACTAGCCTACACACTTAATATTGATGAGACACCTTTAGATTATTCTTACGTTTCATTGTGCAGGGAATCAAGTATAGAGACAATTCATTGCAGTTAGTATCTACCCAGAAGTGCAAAAAAGTACAGTATAGACAGGTAGTGTACACTGCATGAAAAGTGGGATTTTCGTCCCCGTAAACGCCCGGAAATCTCCCTAATTTTCGGCAGTTAATGACAATTTACAGCCTGCAAACGTCGCGTTCGTCTGTGCAACATATTGACGGAAACGAACCATGACGTATGTGGAGAGCTCGCGGAGGGCCCTAATGGCTCTAATTAGCATATGAATAGCAGCAAAACCGCGCCTGGACAGAATGTCAGTGTAAGTATAAATAGTATATGACATGGTTAACTGTATTCTACTGTTGGAGAGGGTGAGTCAGACAGTATTGTTGGAGTTTGGAGGGCCATTGCAGAGTAAGACTGCACTTTTTATTTTTATGTGAGGGAATATCTGCCACCGCCACAGGTGTTTTAATTGCCAACGTATGGGGCATCTGGCTGCTGTGTGCAGAGAATAGGGTCGATGTGCTAGGTGTGGGGGTCCACATGAGGAAATGGCAAGTGTGGGGTAGAGGACAAGGTGAGGTGTTGGAATTGTGGTGGGGAGCACAGTGCTGCATTTGGGGGGTTCAGAAGGGGGCAACAGAGGCTCAGCGGGTTAAGGTGGTGGATAAGGTCACTTATGCTGAAGTGGTGCAGAGAGTGGGGAGCCTTGGGTTGAGTGTGCAGGTGGAGAAGGAGCAGGGTTTAGGGCCGGTGTCAGAGGAAGGTATGGGTGTTCACAAGGTGATGTTGTCTGAGACGTGTAAACATGAGTGTGTGGTTGGTAAGGATTCATTGGTGGTGGGCAGGGTTGAGTTTTTGGCATTTCTGTGTAGTGTGGTGAATATCTGTAGTCAGGTTAAGGGAAGGAACACTAGGACAGATGTGGTGGGTGCTGCTAGGGAGTTTATGGGTGTTA
>JACXGM010028774.1:0-13923 GCA_016801145.1 Umbra pygmaea | reverse complement strand
CACACACACACACACACACACACACACACACACACACACACACACACACACAGCAGTGTCTCATTCCATGTGGTCACTGAGCCTGTTAGCACTAGCTGCAGCCCCAGGCAGCCACATGTCTCTGGAGGTCAGGACCTGGGAGAGACAGACAGGCTGGAGAACAGCAGCGTGCAAAGTCCAACCAGTTATCCAGCGACAGACACTGTGTTTAGTCCAAATTCAAACTAATTTCACAAACACACACTGTGTTCATTCCAAAATCAAACTAGTTTCACAAGAGCAAAGTTAATGCAGTGGGTGTGAAGCTATTAACTGTGCTATGAAAATGGAAATGAAAAATACAGGCTTCAGTGAGACTGAGTCTTTGTTGCCTAGTGTCACATAGTTCTGGGTTTAAGATGCTAGTAGTTGGGTTTTTTGCTAGCAGGAATATTTATTTTACTGAATATTATCAGATCAAAAGCGAATATTAGATTAAGGGGAGTTCGAGTGAACAAACACGGGAAACGTGTGATACCATTTGATTTGATTAATTATAGAAAGTAATACAACACACAATATCCTGTGTAATGCTTAGAGTTAAAAATGTATGCTTCCTCTGGCATCAATATCTGCAATAAGATATTGTATAGTTATTGATTATTCTCTCTGAGCACTGTGGAAGGGTTTTAGCCTAATCCTTTATACAGAAATGTTTTACCTCACTGACATTGGTTTTCATACATGAGCTGTGTTTGATTTGGGGCTGGGATTTCATTTTCCCAATCCGAATCATTTGTTTTTTATATGATGACTAGGTTGTCATTCTGGCTTGAAAAGTCATTGTACTTCATAAATTGTCTGAACTTGAGATCCACCTTTGGTTATTTAGAAAAATGAAACAACAATGCACATTTTAATGCGTGTTAATGGGAAAAAAATACATTCCTCAACCTTTTCGATGTTGACTTGCTTATGGATCATTGCATAATGCTTCATGAACCAGCTGGACTTGATGGTTAATGTAGCTCACAGTTGGACAACCTGTCATTCTCTGATACAAACCCGAATCCATGGGACCTTAAATAATGGCAAGCTATCCTGGTCCTGAAACAACAAAACATCCCCAAACCACAACAATGCCACCACCACGCTGTATCGTGGGTAGGATATAGAATGCAGTTTATGGTTTCACCAGTTTTTCAGAACAGTTTGGCTACCTTGCAGAACACAAAGATGTTAGACACAACCTACCAACAACCCCCCACACACACACACACACATGAAGCTCACACAGAAACACTTCTCCCTTCATACACTCCATTCAACTGTCTGAAAGATTTTCTGCTAGATGTGATTCCTCAGAGGCACTGTGTTTATGCCAGCCGTGTGCATGGCTATTGGCTGGCAGGGTCTGTGTATCCTTCATTACTAGTCTTTTGTTTAGGGGTAAACAAAGAGCTCATCGTGTAGCCATTGAGGACCAATGGGTACATTATTAGCCATCAGTACAATGGTGTTATTGAAGCTGCCTTCTCTCTCTCTCTCATTACCGCTTTCTGTTTCTTCCACTCCTCCCTGTCCTTCCCTCTTGTTTCTCTACTTCTCTCTCTAACTCTGTTGTTCAATAAGTACAACCTCTTTGACACTTCCACAGTCCTTAGTAATGTCAGTGACTCAACAATATTGCCGAAATGAGTTGTGTGTGTGTGTGCTTGTGCATGCATGTGTGCGCGCGTGTGTGTCTGCCTCACGGAGCCAATTGCTAAGTCTGCTCATCTAAGTTTCAAGTTTTACTCATCAGATGAACAAGAAACAATACACCATGATGTTGGAGCAAGACATTTTAAATGTAAAGGCCCAACTATCTGAAATAGTTTACCTATTTCATATACCTACCTAAATAAACATTGGTTAATAAAAAAATCCCGTTTTCAAATATTAAGAAAAAACTTGAAATGTCGAGATGTGTAAAGTTTATGTTATGTTATGTATGTACAGCATGTATGTATACACACCGCATTCCAAATGATTATGCAAATTGGAATTAAGTTACATAAACATTAAATATTTAGTTTTTCAATCAAACCCATGGATGGTATTGAGTCTCCGGGCTCTTTGGATCACTGAAATCAATCTCAGACACCTGTGATAATTACAATGAACAAACATATAAATGCAACACTTATTTTGCCTCCTCCAAAACATGCGTGGGAGCTCCCTCAAAACTTGCAATATCTGTGGCATTGTGCTGTTTGATGATACTGCACATTTTCGGTTGGCCATTTATTGTGGCCAGTCTAAGACACACCTGTGCAATAGTCATGCTGTCTAATCAGCATCTTGATATGCCACACCTGTGAGGTGGATGGATTATCTCGGCAAAGTAGAAGTGCTCACGAACACAGATTTAGAGCTAGGCGAAATGGAATCTAAATATAATGATATAATGATATTGTTGACCAAATACCTCAATATTGATATTGCAGCAATATTGTAGGGTTGAGAATTGGTGCTTACATAGAAATATTTACACAATGAGATTTTTGACAAATAATCATCATTGATGTATATATAAGTGGGGTAAAAGCAAATAATAGAAAAGCTAGAACAGTCTGGTAAGTTCAGAAAATTACATCATTTAACTGTAATCCAGCCTTCAAAACCAGGAAAAGATAACACTTTTGTCATATCACGATATTATGATATCCAAAATCTAAGACGATAATCAGTCTAATATCACGATATCTATATAATATCGATATATTGCCCAGCCCTACACAGATTTAGACAGATTTGTGAACAATATTTGAGAGAAATAGGCCTTTTCTTTCATAGAAAAAGTCTTAGATCTCTGAGATCAGCTCATGATAAATGGGGGCAAAAACAAAAGTGTTGCGTTTATATTTCAGTGTAGTTGGTCAGGTGAGCCCAATTAAAGGAAAACTACTGAAGGAAGATGTTCCACATTATTAAGCAGGCCTTAATAATGAGAAAGAAAAAGGAACTCTGCTGCAGAAAAGCATCAAATGCTTGCAATGCCTCGGTTAAGGTATGAAAACACTAGATATTTCACGAAATCTTGGTGGTCATCGTACTGTGAAGAGATTTGTGGCTAATTCAGAGCACAGATGGGTTTGTGCTGATAAAGGCATAATGAGGAAGGTTACTGCCAGACAAATTCATCAGATTAAGAGAGCACCTGCTAAAACGCCATTACAAAGCATCAAACAGGTATTTGAAGCTGCTGGTGCCTCTAGATTCCCACAAAAAAGTGTAGGATCTTCCAGAGGCTTGCAGTTGTGCATAAACCTACTATTCGTCTACCCCTAACCAATGCTTACAAGCAGGAATGGTTGCAGTGGGACCAGAAATACATAAAGACTAATTTTCAAACAGTCTTGTTTACTGATGAGTGCCATGCAACCCTGGATGGTCCAGATGGATGGAGTAGTGGATGGTTTGTGGATGGCCACCATGTCCCAGTGAGGGATGCGATGTCAGCAAGGAGGTGGCAGAGTCATGTTTTGGTCTGGAATCATGGGGAGAGAGCTGGTAGGACCTTTTACGGGCCCCTGAAGGTGTGAAAATGACCTTGGCAAAGTATATAGAATTTCTGACTGACCACTTAAACGTACAATATGTAGTTTTTGGCCGCTAGGGGTCTCTCAATCAAAACAATAGCAAAAGATGTACTTGGATGACGTCGGGAAGTAGCATGGGATCATGGGTTTTGTTATTGTCTTTAATGACAACCTTCCAATCTAACGTCTCCGGCAGAAAAAATGTTCACTGAAAAAGTAATCTATTGTTAAAAATATTATAACTTTATTCACGTTATGTTTGGCGGTTTCCTGGAACTTAGAGCAACTAGAGGAGTCAAAGGTTATATGACGCCATTGACGGAAGACAAAATGAAACATCCCGTGTCTTCGAATTATATTAGAAATTTCTCTGGGTTTGAAAATTGGTGGAAACATTTAGGATAATGTAAGTACACAATTAAGAAATATATATGATATAGGTATAGTGATGTATGCTTTTTTTATGCAAAGTACGTCTTTTGTTATAGTTTTGGAAAATTACATATTGTACCTTTAATTCCATGGTACTAAAAGAAGAACCCTGCCTTCCGTAGCAAAATCATCTTCATGCATGACAATGCACCATCTTATGCTGCAAAAAATACGGTACCTCTGTGTCATTGGCTGCTATGGGCATAGAGAAAGTTCAATGGATGCAAGAATTGTGAAGGTGATTTCAAAGAAAGGGTCCTATGTTAACATGTAACTTTCCCTGTTAAAATGTGTTGGATTGAAATAGCTTTTGTTTTCAGTAAATATTACCTCCTAATGCTGTAAATTCAACCAATGACCATTTTCAGTTCTTTACAGTACTATTTTAATTGGGTGGTTTGTTCAAAGAAATTTGACTTATACCCAAACGGTTGGTGACTTGAAAATTAAACTGACTGTCATTTGCATTGACTATTTAGGAAGATCTGTGTAAAATGTAATTTACATAATAATTTGGAACGCGGTGTATAAATCTGTACGTACCTACGTATATAGAGATTTTAGTTACTTCAAGTTTACGTAGGTTTATGTATGTATGTATGTATGTACGTACGTATGTATGTACGTATGTATGCATGCATGCTAAAAGCTGTACGTATGTATTCATTGTATCAGGAGTTCAGCAGTAGAATTAACTTTTATTACTAACAGACTTTACATTGTTGATTAATGCTTTTTTTGTATAATATAATTTATTTTCAGCTCTGTTGATTGGCCCTGGTGATGTACAGGGCTGTTATATGACCCTGCTTTGGTGTGCAGAGAAGATCCTTGTCTCAGGTGGGGATGCAGCCATTGGGCATAATATCTGCTGTGCAGGGGCCATGTTTGTAGAAGGCCCATTGCGTCATGCTGAGTGTGTTTAGTTAGCATTGGGGAAAATAGCTGCTTTTGCATTCTCATGACAATGTTGGGGGTATTGATGGTCCATGATTCTTCCCTGGCTATGTAAACACTGATGGCTCTCTTCTGCTGCTCCATTAATGTGGTTCAGGGTGGGTTTCCTCCTCTCATTTCTGAAGTCAACAATCAGCTCTTTTGTTTTGATAATATTCAGGGAGAGGTTGTTTTTCCGTCAACAAGATGCCAGTTTGCTGACCTGCTGTAAGTAGGCAAATCTTAAATCGTCGGTTATGAGGCGTACAGCTGTGGTAATTTCAGCAAACCTGATATTCCGCGTGGCCGCCCTTTCCCTCTGACACCTTTACAATTGGCAAAGGTTCGCTGTAGGCCTCTAAGAATTCCTCCTGTGTATGTTTCAGACACTCGTCTGCTGAGATCAGGAGACATGTCTACAGCTCCCCTCAGGTCCCACAGCAGCACAGTCGTCATGGCTCCAACACATCTGCCTCGACGTTCTTCACCATGGTGAGCTACATTACTGCTACTACTACTAGTGCTTCTTTTGCTGCCACACTTTGCTACCGCTGTTGCAAAACTACATGTAGAACATTTCAAAAACACGATATCACAGAATCACATTTCTACAAATATTATAAATTGAGCATGCATTACAAAATTAGATAACTTTGACTCTGACTAATCTATCCTAAATACCAGGCAGCAATATGCCAATTCCTCTGCCTCGTGCAGGAGGTCAGGGAAAAGCCTAAGAACCCATAGTCAGGCTAGAACCACTGACTATCGTAACATAATTTCTCCTGCAAAGCAGCAACTTAGCCCACTTTGCCAAAGGGACCGCCTCAATTTTTTCAAATATTTTACTGGAAACCAGTCAGTTGATATAAATTCATTAGACTTTTAATCTATGGATTTAATCTGATTGGGAATAAAGATATGGATCAGTTTATTAGAGATACCTTAAAAAAGTAAAAAGTGGTGTGTGGATCAGATAAGCATTGGAGATATGCATTATCAGGCTGAAATATGAAGCAATGGTGGAAGATGACTGACTAGACAACGTGCCTATAGATTTTGTCATGGTATCAATGTGCTTGCTCTTAGCATAGATTGTATATATCACTGGATGTAGCATGTGTGACGTCACCCATTGGTTTGTGAAGATCTGATTTGGGTAATCGAATTTGCCGTTACAGGCGCAGACATCTTGGTTGCAGATGTGACGATTTTAGATGAGAGGAAGGAGTAATCTAGCTAGCTAACTAATATTAATTGGGATTCTAAGGAAAAACAGTATCAAAACAAAATGTAAAACAAAATGTAATGTTACTTACCGGAAAAACTGAACTGCTAACTCCTTTGAGTGTCTTGTCGTACAACCTTACCGAACGCCATAGCCACGCCCTAAACGCCCCTTTGTTTTATCACCGATTTTTAAATCATTGAGACCATATTTAATAAAATCAACATCATTACATATTGCAGAAGGCTTAAACCTAACGATTGAGACCATATACTCATTATGAAAATGTTTACTGAAGTTATAAATCAAGTGAGACGTGTCTCTCATTATCATAGACTATTACAGAAACCATGCTCTTTTTCAACCAGACGTACTACCACCAGCTGGAATTCAGATAGAATGCAGGTTTAAGGCACTTCCTCATTTGCGTCAATTTGCCAAACCGGATGCGCACCCTGTGGCTCTAAGTAGTTTATGCTTGCCTATACTTTAACCCACCACCACCATGGGTTCTCTGTTCACAGGGTTGACATAAGCAAACCGCTCATCCACACAATATCATCCACACACCGTTGTATTTATTCATTTATTTAACCAGGTTAAGTTGACCTAGAACAAGTTCTCATTTGCAGCAACAACCTGGGTACAGTAAACAAACAAGTAAATTAAAAGCAATTACAAAGCAAAAACAGCACAACACAATCACATAAAACAAACAGTCAGTAATAAAATGTTCAACTAGTAAACATCTAAAATGTCATCCACAGAATGTCATCCACAGAATGTCATACACGCAATGTCATACACGCGATGTCATACACGCAGTGTCGTACACGCAATGTCATACACACACCAGGGGTTTAATTTCATGCTGAAGTCGGTTGTGACTTCCAACTGCAGTCAGGTCAAACACACTGTTAAGTACAATGAGCATGGACTTGTGTTTCCCTGAGAATGTTTCTGACATTTTGTGAAGAAATTCTTTAGTTGTGCAAACCCACACATTCATCCATTTTTCCAGTTGTTTGGTCTCAGACGATTCTGCAGGTGAAGAAGCCTGATATGGAGGTCCTGAGCTAGTGTGTTTACACCTGGTCTGGGAATGTGAGGCCAGTTAGACGAACTGGCAAATTCTCTAAAACAATGTTGGAGACAGCTCATGGTACATCTCTGATGGATATTCCAGCAGTGGGCATGTATATGCCGTCTGTCTGAGTGCCTGTTGCATAATTGGCCTTACCCTTGGGTGTTTGGTCGTTTTGGGGTGTCGCAGGCACACTCGTGCCTTTGTCCCCTTAAATGCAGACTAGGAGACTCTGTTCGGTGGGGCTTGGTGGGCGCCCGTCTGCCCGGTCCCCCGTGCCGTTGTCCCGGTTCCCTGCCTGGGTAATCCCGTCTGGAAGGCGGCTACCCATGGGATTCTGTCCTGAGTAGCCCGTCTCCTTTCTGGGCGTCCTTGGCGCGGGTTCTGAGGCGCGCGCGCGGAGACCCGAACGGTCCCTGAGCTGAAGCGGTGAGCCCGGGAGACCGGCCACCAACCCAGTCCATTCATTGGCCTCATTAAACGTCATTAAAACATGATCTTTGGTGAACAAGATGCAATGACGATGCAGTTTAATCAGCTTCTTGAAATGCCACATTCAGGTGGATGGGTTTTTCTTTGCAAAGTAGAAATTATCACTAGTAGGGATGTAAACAAATGTATGCACACAATCGAAGAAGTGTGGGCTTAGGACACATTTTTGCATCCTTATTCATGAAACAATTAACCTAAACCTTACATGTTTCATTACATTTGTTCAATGGAGAATTTACAAAAATGCATGGACACTGTTGATTATATTAAATTTACTAGGTAAAATTTGGATAGAGATTTGTTAGTTAGAATATTCTTATTTGTGGTAGAGTTGTTCAATTTAACTGATGCTTTTGGGAGATTCCCTCCCTCTTCTCTTTTTAACCACAAAAAAACCTAACCCTAAGCCACACCTAAAGGAAATCCCTAATGATTTTTATCTCTCTCTCTCTCTCTGTCTCTCTCTCTGTCTCTCTCTCTGTCTCTTTCTCTGTCTCTCTCTTTGTCTCTGCCTGTCTGTCTGCCTGTCTGTCTGTCTGCCTGCCTGCCTGCCTGTCTGCCTGTCTGCCTGTCTGCCTGTCTGCCTGTCTGCCTGTCTGCCTGTCTGCCTGTCTGTCTGTCTGTCTGTCTGTCTGTCTGTCTGTCTGTCTGTCTGTCTGTCTGTCTGTCTGTCTGTCTCACAGTGCGCTAACGCCTCCCTATATTTGACAGGCTTGATGCATCAGGGTTTACTGTAAGTCTTGTCATATCTGTCTGTCTGACTGCCTCATTTCCAGACTCTAGGTCCTTTGATATTTCACTTGGTTGCTCTTCAGCAGTCTAGGCCAGTGGAGAGCGAGTTGGCCCATCCCCTCATTGTCCCGGTTATTCTCTATCCTTCTTGGGAAATGGGTCAGGGCCACTGTAGAGAGATGGGACTTACCTTCCGGCTTACACTGTCAAATCTGGAATATCTGTGGATTTTCGATGCGGGAGGGCGGTTCTTAATACCGTAATCTGCATATTGATATTAATCCCAAGGTGCTTCTTTAGTTTGATTCTCAATGAAGCTGCAAGCAGATATGGTGGATTATTATTCTCTTTCTTTGTAGGGGCTTGCTTTAACGATTTATTTTGTTTTTAGTTGATCTATTATAAATTATTTTTCATATTTTTTTATATTTTACTGCTGACTGCACTTGCTATTACTCAGAGGGAGACGTCGCATT
Organism: Umbra pygmaea; assembly: GCA_016801145.1. Taxonomy (NCBI): domain Eukaryota; kingdom Metazoa; phylum Chordata; class Actinopteri; order Esociformes; family Umbridae; genus Umbra; species Umbra pygmaea. Next base: position 4,980 of record JACXGM010028774.1, on the reverse strand, counting down.
AGCCATTAGACTGTGTTAAAACATCTCACTTGTATGAGACATGGCAATACTCTGGTTTCCGCAAGGAGCAGAGAAAATGCATCATATTTCAGTTGTTACAGTGGAAACGGAATTAACTGCACAAATGTACAGTCATCTTTGTCACCTCACTGTTCCTTCCACATACATTTTGGTGACGGCCTTCATTCAGAACCATTGGTTAAATTGTTATACGCTAGTTGGGTTGATTTCTTGGTGTCTGTGGTGCGGAGCTAAATGCTGGAGACCTTGGACTGATGACACTTCCTGTAGTCAAAGGGTTACCACATCTACGTTCCTAGTTACTGTAGCTTCTGTCATTTCCCTTCACCTTGAGACCTATAAAACATTGTCTAAGTATTAGCAATACGGTGATATGCTAAGCAACTAAGAGTAATTCTAGCATGTTGTTCAACATATTGTTCAACCTGATTCTTTCACATGAACTAGTGAGTTATACTAGGGGCTAGATGTCACCCTAGCATTGGGACAGAGTGTATCTGGGTCTTGTGAGAGCTTGTGGTTAACTCTTGTAGAGGAAGAGAGTTGTGTCAGAAAACGTTATCCGCCAGCAGACACAGTCTGTATGCTCTTGTTTCCGGAATGCGCCATTTTGTCAAGTTCCCTGTTACATATTGATTATTTTGCAGGGTAAGTGTACTTCTAATTTAGTTTACCTCTTGTTCTACCAACACTGATATTGTGACACAAATGTCAATGTTTAAAATGTGTGTATTGTTAGTTTAGAACGAGTTGTAGTGTTGCTAGACTGGGTATTTGGTTCAACCTGTATGTGGTTGTTTCCGCTTGGGGATGTAGGATCCATACTGGAGGTTAATTTGGCTGAAATTACAGATTTCATTGTTGTAGTATTCCAGCTCACTTTTAAGTATAGCTATGATGCACCTTTAAGACTAAACACTATTAGGACTAAATGTAAATATACCACAATTTGGATTAGAATATACACTATTTTACAAGGCTAAAAATGGTAAAGGACCACAGAATCATGGGTGTACATATATTTCTGTTTTAGTATTTGAAAGGCATTGCTCACAAAAATGATGTTGCAGAATGACAAGGAGAGCAGATAAAGTGAGTTTGTATAATTTATGGACAAACTCGTTTTTTGAAAATTAGAGAAAATATGACAAATTAGCTGTGAAGGAAAAGTTCTAGCTTTAGAGGAATAACAGCTTTATATTGCAAAAAAGACATTTTGTATTAAAAACACATTTTCAGTTTAAACACATTGTAGTTTTGTCATTTGCCCCCTCCCATCACCATGTCGAGCTATTAATAAAATATAAATGTACCAATGTTATTTGAAATAAGTCTTGCTGCTTAAGTGTAATATAAATACATGTGATCCATGCTGGTTCGTTATGAACAGTATGTTAGTCCTTTTGTGTTGGAATGGACAAAACCCTGTAACTGGCCTAGCCTTGTTGTGTCACTGTCAGCATGCATGGCAGTTGGGACAGAGACATGCAAAGTTTTGCATTTCTTTGTTTCAGTTGGTGCCCATCATACAGACATGAGAGTTTACATATAATACTATATAGAGGTAGATATGTAGACATTTAAATAGGGAGTCATGGCTAGAGTTCTTTTATAAATGTGTGGCAGGATAAGATACTCATCCAGATCCTCAAACTAAACAAATTACTTAATATGAAGCCTTGAAACATCTGCTAAAAACATACCCTTTATTTCCAACACATTATTTGTTGTTTTTGTCCATTTTATTCTATCTTTCACCAGTCTTTCTGTCTTGCCACTTTTTACTAGCAGCCAAGCCTGGCACTTGTGTAGTGGAATGCACCCGGGATCACATGAACAACATACACTGCTCAAAAAAATAAAGGGAACTCTAAGATAACACATCCTAGATCTGAATGAATGAACTACTTGTATGAAATTCTTTTGTCTTTAAATAGTTGAATGTGCTGACTCACACAAACATTATCAATGGAAATCAAATTTATGAACCCATGGAGGTCTGGATATGGAGTCTCACTCAAAATCAAAGTGGAAAACCACACTACACGCTGATCCAACTTAAATGTAAAATTCTTAAAACAAGTCAAAATGAGGCTCAGTAATGTGTGGCCTCCATGTGCCCGTATGACTTCCCTACAATGCCTGGGCATGCTCCTGATGAGGTGGCAGATGGTCTCCTGAGGGATGTCCTCCCAGACCTGGACTAAAGCATCCGCCAACTCCTGGACAGTCTGTGGTGCTATGTGGCATTGGTGGATGTAGCGAGACATGATGTCCCATATGTGCTCAATCGTATTAAGGTCTGGTGAATGGGCGGGCCAGTCCATAGCATCAATGCCTTCCTCTTGCAGGAACTGCTGACACACTCCAGCCACATGAGGTCTAGCATTGTCTTGCATTAGGAGGGACCCAGGGCCAACCGCCCCAGCATATGGTCTCACAAGGTGTCTGAGGATCTCATCTCCGTACCTAATGGCAGTCAGGCTACCTCCGGCGAGCACATGGAGGGCTGTGCGGCCCCCCCAAAGAAATGCCACCCAACACCCTTACTGACCCATCCCCAAATCGGTCATGCTGGAGGATGTTGCAGGCAGCAGAACGTTCTCCACGGCATCTCCAGACACATGTGCTCAGTGTGAACCTGCATTCACCTGTGAAGAGCACAGGGCACCAGTGGCGAATTTGCCAATCTTGGTGTTCCCTGGCAAATGCCAAACATCCTGCACGGTGTTGGGCTGTAAGCACAACCCACACCTGTGGACGTCGAGCCCTCATATTACCCTAATGGAGTCTGTTTCTGATCGTTTGAATGGACAAATGCACATTTGTGGCCTGCTGGAGGTCATTTTGCAGGGCTCTGGCAGTGCTCCTCCTGCTCCTCCTTGCACAAAGGCGAGGGGTAGCGGTCCTGCTGCTGGGTTGTTGCCCTCCTACGGCCTCCTCCACGTCTCCTGATGTACTGGCCTGTCTCCTGGTAGTGCCTCCATGCTCTGGACACTACGCTGACAGACACAGCAAATCTTCTTGCCACAGCTCGCATTGATGTGCCATCCTGGATGAGCTGCACTACCTGAGCCACTTGTGTGGGTTGCAGAAGGAAGACCAAACTGCTTGAAGCATCTGGTTTTAAAATGCTTTGGCTTTTCACCCATTATATATTAGACTCAGTCATGTTTTTCAGATTTAATATTTTGTAAGTAAAAGGATGAGAAGATTAGTTCTGAGCACAACCTGTCCTCTCTGGAAGAGTTAACTGGTTTATTTGGCCAGTCTATGCTCTCTGAGTTTATCACTCTACAGCCAAACAGAATGCTTTTTCTGTTGGTAGAGGTTTATGAAATTTTTATTTTGGCATTTAGAGCATTTAGTTCTTTGGTTTTAAGTGTTTGTAACATTTCATGGCTATTTTCATATCATTGATTTCCTCTCACTCTTAACAAGATCTCCTGTTCTGTCTCTCACTTGAACTATAATACGTACATCCGTACATCCAAACATGCATACATACATACATACATACAAACATACATACATACAAACATACATACATACATACATACATACATACATACATACATACATACATACATACATACATACATACATACATACATACATACATACATACATACATACAGTATGTACATACATACATACATACATACATACATACATACATACATACATACATACATACAGTATGTACATACATACATACATACATACATACAGTATGTACATACATATATACATACATACAGTATGTATGTACATACATACATACATACATACAGTATGTACATACATGCATACATACATACAGTATGTACATACATACATACATACATACATACATACATACATACAGTATGTACATACATACATACATACATACATACATACATACAGTACGTACGTACGTACGTACGTACGTACGTACGTACGTACATACATACATACATACAGTATGTACATACATACATACATACATACATACATACATACATACATACATACATACATACATACAGTATGTACATACATACATACATACAGTATGTACATACATACATACATACAGTATGTACATACATACATACATACATACATACATACATACATACATACATACATACATACATACATACATACATACATACATACATACATACAGTATGTACATACATACATACATACATACATACATACATACATACATACATACATACAGTATGTATGTACATACATACATACAGTATGTATGTACATACATACATACATACATACAGTATGTATGTACATACATACATACATTGCAATTATTGTGGCATTCAACATTTTAGCTGTCTCTGATTGGTTTATTATGTCACAAGGGCCAGCTTTTAAGATGCAGTCTGCTATGAGAGGCCGTATAGGTGATAATTCATACTTGGTCTGACATACAACACCATAACCTCACATATATACCATTATACTCTCATATACATTCCAATGTACTCTCACATATACCATTATACTCTCACATATACTATTATACTCTCACATATATACCATTATACTCTCACATATATACTATTATACTCTCACATATATACCATTATACTCTCACATATACTATTATACTCTCACATAGATACTATTATACTCTCACATAGATACCATTAAACTCTCACATAGATACCATCATACTCTCACATAGATACCATCATACTCTCACATAGATACCATCATACTCTCACATATATACCATCATACTCTCACATAGATACCATCATACTCTCACATAGATACCATTATACTCTCACATAGATACCATTATACTCTCACATAAATACCATCATACTCTCACATAAATACCATCATACTCTCACATAGATACCATCATACTCTCACATAGATTCCATAATACTCTCACATAGATACCATTATACTCTCACATAGATACCATTATACTCTCAC
>JACXGM010028773.1:0-13924 GCA_016801145.1 Umbra pygmaea | reverse complement strand
GCCGCCACCTGAACTGCCTTTCCCCTGGCTACCAGAACTGCCTGTCCTGTGCCCCCTTGAACTGCCTGTCACTGTGCCCTTGCCTGACCATGACCCTTCCCTGGTACCTAACCTTGTGCCATGTCCTGCTCCTCTCCCAGTGCCATGTCCTGCTCCTGCCCTCATCCCTGTGTCAATGCCTGTCCCGGTCCCTGTCCCTGTCCCTTATGACCCAGGGCCCCTCTCTGTCCCTCCAGATCCAGGGCCCCTCTCTGTCCCTCCAGACCCTGGGCCCCTCTCTTTCCCTCCAGACCCCGGGCCCCTCTCTGTCCCTCCAGACCCCGGGCCGCCCTCTGTCCCTCCTGACCCCGGGCCGCCCTCTGTCCCTCCTGACCCCGGCCGCCCTCTGTTTCTCCTGACCCCGGGCCCTCTGTCTCGCCCACCCCAGTGTTGTGGGCTTGGGGGGGGATTCTGTAACATCCAGCCCTGAGTTAGGCTGTCAATGTTCCCTTGTATGTTCAGTGATGTCTCTTGTGATTATTGTCTTGCGTTCTAAGTGTGTTTTCAGTATACAATTATACAGTGGTTTATTTATGGTTCTTTTGAGTTGCTCCCTCATGTCTCATGGTCTGTGGTTCCCCCTGGTGTTCCTTCCGTGTCTTACAGGTGTTCGGGTGGTCGGATGTCATCAGTGTGGGACGGTGTGGACATGTTGATTGGCACGGGTGTAACCTATTGTATCTTATTAGGTTTAGTATTTAGCCCTCATGTTTCTGTTATTCCCCTGTTGGTCAATGCATCCTGTTACGTGTCTCAAGTGTCTTCTATTGTTTCCAGTATCTCCTGTATTCGCCCGTCATGGCAGTGTTTGATTGATTGAAGTAAAGTTCTATTTGGATTATTGTACCTTCGCTCCTGTCTCTATCTCTCCGACGGACACCGTGACAATTATGGATAACTGTTCTTCAGGAAACCTTTAAAAAAATATTTTCAGATGCTGCTTTTTTTCTTAGAAGAACCTATTTAAATTAATTATTGTAATAGTTGATATTGGTTGATATTTTTTGTGGCTAGTGAGATTTCTTATTGTTTCCTATAGAACCTTTTATAAAGGGTTCTTATATCCTTTACTGGTTCTAGAAAGACCGAAAGTTTGTGCTCATAACACAACCCATTGGTGAACTGAATGTGGTATGTAGTGGCGGGAACAGAAATCAAACAATGTACACATGAGAAATAAACATGTCAGGAACCCATTAAGGGAGATAGTAAAAGTGGAGCTCATTGTCAGTAGTTCCCATGTAGTTCCCAAGAACCCATGGATATATAAAGAACTATTACATTTTGGTTTGATTTAGGGTGTATATCTCTTATCCACCCTAAATCAAACCAAAATGTAATAGTTCTTTATATATACATGGGTTCTTGGGAAACTACAATGTCAATGGTTCTTGTATTCATTCTGAATGAAACCTTTATCTAAACGTTCTTCATGACACATCTACAAAAACAGGAAACTAAAGTCGGTAGCAGAAACATTCTGGTCGGGTTGGAACCTAGGCATAAACCTAGAGGGGAGCGAGACTGAAGTGAGACCAGTCCTCTTCTAGCAGTGCTGGCCAAGAAGGGAGCAGAACATGACCTTTGTTCATCAATGTATTTACACATTGAAATTACCAGTGACTCAGTTAATACAGGTGGGCTCTGGTTAGAGTCTTTAGGGAGAATCCATGTTACAAGCACAACCAGGTGGACTTGATCAGGGATGAACATGTGAGCTGTGAGCAATAACAGCAGGAATTGTCAAGCTGACACTAGAACAGCAACGCAACCAGGTGGAGTTTGGGTGTGAAAACAAGGAGTCATGAGGCCAGTAAATCCTGAGGTGCAGCCCAAGGGCTAAGATCCTCGTATGATTCAACATGACATCAGAGAAATTATAGTGAGCACTCCTTATACCCAAAATAAATACCTCAGCCTATAAAATAAATCAGACTGAATCCCCAGCCAAATAAAAGTAATAAAACATGGAAAAAACATGAAACACTAATGAGCTTTAATAGTTGCTGGTGGCTGAATTTCTGTAGTTCACAGGGTGGATATTAATTGAGAGACTACATTGTTTCAAAATTCTTCAGGAAATTCACTCCATCCTTTACGGTCCAAGAGAGTCACACTTCAAAACAACAGCAGCGAAATAAGAGTCCAAATTCTGATAACATTTAATCATTAAATCCATGTAAAAATACAAGATAAATGCATTTCTTGACTTGGGGTCAAATAAGTACAGGAACTGTCATTTTTCAAATCACGTTTTATAATAAGTTTATGAAAAATGTGTGTTGTTCTAATAAAGTAGCCTATCAAATATAAGTAATGTCCAATTAAGGCCTGTAAACTTACAAAGTTTATAATGCATAACAGCAGTCAAGTTCAAGAGTTCAACAATTTGATGGTCACTTGAAGGTTTCTCATTCAATGCTCTACACCAGTGTTTCTCAAATGGGGGTACGTGTACCCCGAGGGGTACTTTAGAGTACTGCAGGGGGTACATGAAATCTTTGCAAAAATGTGTCATGCATAATATATCCTAAAATAATAATACTATAATCATAAATGAATTAAGTGATGGATTCTAAGCATTTAAATGTTGACTTAATTAATAAAATGTTGGGATAAATAACATGTCATGCTATAGGCAAGGCAAGGCAAGTTTATTTATATAGCACATTTCATACACAATGCCAATTCAAGGTGCTTTACATAAACAGGAAAATATAAAAAATTTAAACAGATTAAAGATAAAATTAAAGCAGCTATAGCCTGTGATGTCCTATCATCATCAACTGATAATTCATAATAATAATTTATATAGCTATTTTCAAGGAACCCAAAGTGCATTACACAGTGAGGGGGAAGGCCCACATCATCCACCACCAATGTGTTGCACCCACTTGGGTGATGCATGTCAGCCCTTTTGCACCAGAGCAATTAGGTGGAGAGGTGAGTAGTTATATTTGCCAATTAGGAAGGAGGGGGATTATTAAGTGGCCATGATTGATATGAGGCCTGGTTGGGAATTTGGGATTTTTAATGCCCACAAAGCGTCAGAGCACCCGTTCTTAACGTCCCATCCAAAAGACGGCATCATTACCCTGGGGCATTGGGAACATTCTTAGACCAGAGGGAAGAGTGCCCCCAACTGGCCCTCCACACCACTTCCAGCAGCATTGGTCTCTAATCCGGGGACTAACCATGCCTGAACCTGCTTAGCTTTAGAAACAAACCAGCAGTGTAATACAGGGTGCTATGCTGCCTGTAACCTATTGTGAATCCACCCCTCACATGGAACCGCTCCATTGTACAGTGTGCATTTCCAGTATGATGCATAAATCTCCACTTAAAATGTGAATACATGTTTGCCAATATTGTAAGATAACTGATACAATGTATAGCTAGCTCCACCCCAGATAGCAAAAAATATTGGCACGGCTTCGTTTTGCCACCGGCTGTAAGCTGTCGGCTATAGGGGCGTCCCGCTGGCGGGGAGAAAGCGTTTACCGCCGAATACGTCACTACCATCTTTTGCGAGATGCCGCCGGCTAACCGCCGGCTGGCCGACTGCTTCATTTTCTCTTGCGGTTGCCTCTGTCTAATGGACAGCCGCCAGCTGGTGGCAAGCCACTTTTAAATACAAGGATTTCTGTAATCTCTAAATCGATCTGCAAGCTTTGTTTAGCATTATGGAAATTACATTTAAACGACTTTAAAACTTGGAAGTGATTAGACAATCACAATATAAGCTATTAAACATAATTATTTTGCATCTATAGGTTTTAAAATAGATTCTGATTGATTAGATACTACATTTTTCACAAATGACATATTGCCCAAAATTGTATGATGCATCGAACCTTGAAAATGAACATATGTCACTTGTCAGAAAATGTTGCATTGCCTGTTTCTAGAGGCATGGTTTGATAGAAATGAGGATTAAACAGAAAGTACTGTATACGTAAATATATCAAAACCTTGCAGAGGGGCACCACAGTTTGAAACGTGATGGGCAAAAATGGGTTCACCTTTCCTGCTCAGACTCTGCTGAATTAAAGTCCAATAATACTAAGAATGTCAGAGTGAGTAATAAGAAAAATAAGGCTGTCAGTGTCAGACACTGTGGACAATCCCTACAAATATCAGGTCAGATATAGTCAAGCTGTATTAGAACAGCACATATATAATATATATATATATATATATATATATATATATATATATGCCTTGTTTTGTATTTTTTGTGTACATTAAAATTAATGGACTAAATGCAAGATATCTAAATGACATAAGAATAACAGCTCAGTAGTCTAAACAACTGTCTAAACAGGTTTAGAGGGGTCTTCATCTTCACTCAACTAAAGGATTATTAGGAACACCTGTTCAATTTCTCCTTAATGCAATGATCTACTCAACCAATCACATGGCAGTTGCTTCAATGCATTTAGGGGTGTGGTTCTGGTCAAGACAATCTCCTGAACTCCTAACTGAATGTCAAAATGGGAAAGAATTGGGATTTAAGCAATTTTGAGCGTAACATGGTTGACTGAAAACTTTGACTGAAATAACCACTCGTTACAACCGAGGTATGCAGCAAAGCATTTGTGATGCCACAACACACACAACCTTGAGGTGGATGGGCTACAACAGCAGAAGACCCCACCAGGTACCACTCATCTCCACTACAAATAGGAAAAAGAGGCTACAATTTGCAAGAGCACACCAAAATTGGATAGTTGAAGACTTGAAAAATGTTGCCTGGTCTGATGAGTCTCAATTTCTGTTGAGACATTCAGATGGTAGAGTCAGAATTTGCTGTAAACAGAATGAGAACATGGATCCATCATGCCTTGTTACCACTGCGCAGGCTGGTGGTGGTGGTGTAATGGTTTGGGGGATGTTTTCTTGGCACACGTTAGGCCCCTTAGTGCCAATTGGGCATCGTTAAAATGCCACGGCCTATCTGAGCATTGTTTCTGACCATGTCCATCCCTTTATGGCCACCATGTACCCATCCTCTGACGGCTACTTCCAGCAGGATAATGCACCATGTCACAAAGCTTGAATTATTTTAAATTGGTTTCTTGAACATGACAATGAGTTCACTGTACTAAAACGGCCCCCACAGTCACCAGATCACAACCCAATAGAGCATCGTTGGGATGTGGTGGAACAGGAGCTTCGTGACCTGGATGTGCATCCCACAAATCTCCATCAATTCTTTATGTTGTTGTAATTCTTTTTTTTTAAGCCCACTGCATAGATGCGCCGTGCCATGTCAAAATAATTTCTCTGCATAGGATGATGTATGTTATTCGATGCATATGATAAATAAACAACTTTGACTTTGACTTTGAACTGCAAGATGCTATCCTATCAATATGGGCCAACATTTCTAAAGAATGCTTTCAGCACCTTGTTGAATCAATGCCACGTAGAATTAAGGCAGTTCTAAAGGCGAAATGGGGTCAAACAGTATTAGTATGGTGTTCGTAATAATCCTTTAGGTGAGTGTATACTATCCCTTTTATCACCCACCTCAGCCTCCATCCTACTGCCCCTCACATCCTATAGTCTCGTGACACTGGCTCAGATATACTGCTGAATTTGTCAAATAAGTCAGTCAGAGAAACACAGTGGCCATTTCCACAGCAGTTATGGACAACAGTACTGATCATGAAGTGTCAGATATTTACTATTGTTCAGTTTGCTAATAATGTATTACGGCTCCAGAACGTTGCTCTTTGCAAGTACATTTCTACTTTGTTCATTGTAATCAAAATAACATTAGATAGCCATTGCAAATGGATGAACATGATTATGGGAGAATGAATTTCACTCTACCTGCAATTCTATCTGCATCTCTCGAACATGTGACAAATAAACGTGAATTTGAACTTGCTCAGCTAGTCTAATATCTCACTAGTTACCACCGTATTAACTAGTAAAAAGACTGTGGGCTGTCTGAGGTACCACGTTAGCTGCATTTTGCACTGTGTGCTGGTTTAATCTGGTCTAAATGAAAGATCTCATTACTGGCTAGTAAGTATAGCTATCTATCTAGCCAGCTGATATTTACCATCCATATCCATTGTCTTTTTTGCACTAAAGTCAATTTGAGGCTAATATATTGTAAAGGGTAAAGCATGAAATGGACTTCAGATAATATTTTTTTCTATAGAATGCAAGTGGAATGGATTTAGAATATGGACATGCCAGGCTTTGGAAGAAATGCAATGCCTGGTAGTTTTTCTAAAATTATTTAGATAATCTTTGACAAATGTATTCGCCTACTCTAGGGATAAATTCTCCCTATTCAAGGTAAGCGTCCCAGATGGCTTTTTTGCCTATAATTAGAAGTCAGGGAACGGCGTTCCGACCGTTCCGACCATTCCGGCCCAGGTCAAGCACTGGGTAAATGGAAATGACCCTCTGGGCAGAGCTGCCAACATCTGACATCTCCTTTCTTTTCTTAATTTTCTTTCATGCATTTAGCATGAAGCATTTTGACTGAAGTACAGATGTTAGGAAAGAGATGTGGAGAGGGAAAATTTGTATATATTTGGGACATAGCGTTAATCATGGAACAACTGGCAACTGGAATAAACAACCAAATCCCTGTAATACCACAGACAATGTTGACAGAAGAAAAATTGAAAGTTAGTCACAGGTCAGAAAACATTTGACCCTTTAAGGAACAATTGCTGCACTTCAAGAATTTTCTATTGACCTGAAATAGGCTTTATCTGTTAATAGTTTCATCTGGAACTCTCAGAGCTACTGAAGAAACTTGCTATAACCCTTTTTAAACCCGTTAGGGTATGGGCCCTGTATTGCTTGCTCTCCTTGGAGGTCTGCTTCAGAACTTTTTTTCAGGAAATGAATGGTGGGCTCAGCATGTAGAGTTAGCGCAGTCACCCCATTGGCTGGTGCGGTGACGTGTATATAAATTTTATTTTCAGGTGCATCCTGCTAAGCGCTATGTGGGAGGGGTAAACCACTAGGAGCATAGCTCCCCTATGGGGCTACGCTCCACTCATAGAACTGGATTTTCAGAACTCCGGTAACTATCGATATATGGTAAGTATGCTTATCCTTCTGTAGTCATCATAATTGTATGAAAAGTAGGATAGACTAACTTTGTATGTTTCTGAACATCAGTATATTGTATCTTAGATATCAAGATTGTGTTCAATACTAGGAGAAAGCGCAAAATCCTAGATTAAATTTTTTCATCTTAATAAAAAAACTATGTTAAATACAAATTATGTTTGGGAATAAATGTTTTCTGCAATTGCATTTCCCACATTTTAGACTAGTGTGTGTGTGCGTGCGTGCGTGCGTGCGTGTGTGTGTGTGTGTGTGTGTGTGTGTGTGCAAGTGCAAGACTGAAGGGCATTGTTAAGGTGTGTTCATGAGATGTTTGCAGTGATTTTGTATCCATCAACTAGAAAAACTCTAATTTCATTGTGTATACAGTTTATGCCCTAAGGTCACACATCTCACAGTAAGTACTAGACTAAATCTGAAACTACCGTAGTAATGTATGGTTTACTAGGGCTGGATTAAACTCTCTCATTCTGTGATGCGCTATACAAACTGATATCTGAATGGTGCAGACAACAAAATCATGTACATGCATCTTTAAGAAATGATTGTGTTATTATATATTAGGGATGTCTTTGACAAATACCTTACCCCTACCCTTTGGAAAATAGGGACGGTACCAACAACCCCCTTTATTCCGCTAAAGGATTAGTCCCAGTTATATACCTGGAACTCTAAACATTCTTGGGTGGTAAGTTATGCATCCATGTCAACAAAGCTATGATTGATCCATTTATAACCCAAGTCAGGCTCCTGCCCCGGTGATCACCTGTTTCAGACTTTTCATTTCATGTGTGGGTTTTACAGTCCCTAGAGGATCAATTGGACTGCTGTTCAAGGGCACATGTTTTTGAAATACACAGAGGGTTGTGTGGTGCCCTTGCTTTCATGCCACAGGTTGTTGGCATGAATGAAAAGAGATGAGAGGACAGCATGCTGCTGCCTGGCCCTTTAGAAGAATCCCTTTGCAGAGACACAGTTGGTGGTAAACTATAGCAAAGCAGTTGCAAATCTCTTCATGTACAATTTTAGTCTTTTAGTATTTAAATCTAAATGTAAATATATAATTCTATAATAGGGCATGTTTGGATTATGATTCTTTTCCTGATTCTGTTTCTTCTTCTTTTTCATGACATCTAATTTGTGATTAAGGATCTGCCAGTGGATGCAGGAATGTCAAAATTGTGTAATGCACTGTATCTTAAGAAGCACATGTGATTTTGATCCGGTCCGCATCACACTGTTTGATTAACCAGGAGTACAATCATTATGTTCCAGAAGGAACGCACTCCACAACCTTCTATCGCAACTACCTGTTCATCACTTTCCGATGCCTCAAGACAGCAATACACCCAGAATTTTCCTGAACACACCTCCCTGTTCGACCAGCACACCCATGGGCGCAAAAATGGGCGCAGGTGCATTTGCTATTCAAAGAACGCGGGCGCCTGACGGGAAATTGACAACTGCGTCGTTCTTAAACTAGCAAAGACACCTGCATTCAGATTTTGCGCTGCATTGTGCTGGGTGCAAGATAGGGCCCAGTAACTTGTTTGAAATGCATTTTTAGTTTTTTTTGTTAATCTGTCTCTCACTGTTCAAATAAACCTACCATTAAAATTATAGACTGATCATCAGTGGTCAAACGTACAAAATCAGCAGGGGGTCAGAATTTTTCTTCCCTCACTCTATATGCACAACATGGCTTTAAATAAGAAATGTGTTAAATCTATATTTTATATTCTACATATGAAAGCAGCCACAAGTGACGCTGGGAATGAGGAGACAGAGAAAGAGATGGAGGCTGTTGTGACGGTGGTGGCAAAGACCAGTGTTCGAATTGACTTAGAACTCTTGGGGGGGTCCTCTATAATTTTATTATAAAACATTTTGAAGACTACCTTGCTACACTATATACTGTAGGCACAATTTTGAGAACACCCTTATAATGGTGGAAGAGGGATAATGGTTTCTGGTTGTTTTTCATGGTTTGGGATAGACCCAGTAGTGTAGTGGTTTCTGGAGAAGTGTGTATACGCTAGCGGATAACTAACCACCCCGGGAGCAAAAAGTCAGGGTACCTTATATAAATCTAAATTCTGACATGACAAGGTGAATAACAGGTCATTTTGTCCTTGAGCATGTCAGTTAAATGCTCCAGGGGTAGTCATTATGGCATCAGCCTGCACTTTCAAGCTGTTTGTTCAAATGCAAATGTAATTTCTCCTTTCTTATGTTACTGCACATTAAGGGGGTTTGTAAAACAATTGGACACTGGATTTAATAATAATTACCTTTGAAAATACTGTACCTATTTGGTAGGAGTTTTACTTTGTTTGAAAGTTGTCAATCCATCATCTTAACCAAAATCTTTGGGGAAACATGTAATACACATTTTCCTAGGACAAAGCCATGCACATACCTTTTCAATGGCATGTTATTGCTTCAAATATTTAGTAAGCCTAAAACATGAATATGTTAAAATATGAATTTGAACATATTGTAACAATTTCCCAGCAATGCCATCACATAGGCACAATGGCAATGCTATCACATAAGCACAATGGCAATGCTATCACATAAGCACAATGTACCCTTGAAAAAATGTGATCTTTCTTTTTTCTCTTCCTCTCTCGATGAAGCACGAATATAGGCAAAAACAAATTGATTAGAATGTTGAGGGAAATTAATTTCATCCATTTCGGAATAAGGGTGTAACATGACAAAATGTGGAAAAAGTGAAGTGCTGTGAATACTTTCCTTTTTAGAGCATACACATATAGGTTTCTGTGCTTAGCCATATAGGAATGTACATTTGGCCAGAAATGTAAAATACTGTTGTGGCCACTAGGGGCATTAAATATAAGGTTTAACAGGAAGTGTATGTGGGAGTTGTCAGAGCAGGGGCAAGGGGAAACGAGATGAAAATGGCAACTCAATGTACTATAAGTGATTTAAATTAATAAAGCTTGTTCAATATTGCAAACTCCTGATGCTTTGTTGGATATGGAAGAATTAATAAAGTGGCTATGTTTTTGCCACAACAGTCTGCTGTTAAATGACAGCTCATTTGGCTTCCATGCCAAGAAACGTTGACATATGTCCTCTTCTAATTATTACAGTGGGTATCTAGTTAATGTAACTTTTGATATAGGATCTCCTAATATTGTACTATAGGCAATTATGGAAAGATCAACACAATCAAAGTGCTTACAAGATTCATTCATGTTTTCAGTGTTAACTGTCTGTGTGGTTGTTTCTTTTGTCGCGTTCAGCTTGGTGTGTGTGCAAGCAGCACAACAACAGTCTATGACACTGGATAGGAACTCACTTCGCTTGGCTGCCCTGATTGCTGCATTGCGCTAGGAAATTAATTAACTACTGTTGTAAATTTTAGAGTGTCTCTAAAGACCTATAATTTTCACAATCATTATCAATGATTTTATTAAATGTTAAAATACATTTGTATAGGACCCACCCCAAAAAATTATAAAGATTCTTATAAGGGATCCCTAATAACTTAAGGAGGGTCACATACCCCCCCAGAACCCCCTCATTTTGAACCCTGGTTGACAGAGACACAATTGAGTATAAGTTAACAGTGTTATTATATGCAAATATGTTCAATTGATTTGGATCTTTGATCATAGTTAACTGATTATTGTTATTTTGCAAAATCAAAAAGCAGATGCAGAAACAGAGAGCAGTGAGAAAAAAGATAGAGAAAAAGAAAACATTTAATGATGTGCTTTTGTGTTCAACAAAGCACTGCATAGTGTTGGAAAACATTATCCTATACACTGTACACCTCTGGAAAAACTAAGAGCCCACAGTAAAAGGTCTTCTCTGGTTTTACTATAGATTGGTATTGGTGTGTTTGGGTAAAATTAACATTTTTGTTTGATTTTATAAACTAAAATATATTGTCATGTAGTGATCTATTGGATAATTAAAGTTATGTGATGAAAGTCCAGGAAACAGAAACCAGACAGAAAACATACAAAATGGAGACCATGGCCGATGGTACCGACTCCAGCTCACCAGTAAACAGGGCAAATGTTTCCAGGGCTCTCAAGTCTCGAGACAGACGCATTTCAACCCGTTCACACGATCACACCCCACACCTTTTATTTTTCATGCAGAGAAATTACCAGGATAACGCTCACCAGGTAGCCAGGATAGCGCCGCTATTTTTTAAACAGTGAAAGAGATAGAGGAATCATATAAAAAATATAGCTACCGACAGCCAATCAGAAAATAGAATTGCTGTATTCGGGCAAGATTTTTATATTCCCGCAACAACAATGTTACATTCTTATTCCAACGACACATTGTGATTCACGAGCTCGCTGTGAACTAGCCTAGCTAGCCAGTTGAATCCCTGCTAATTTCAGCAGCTATTCTGACACTTGTTTAGTATTAGTTTAGGCTAAATTAGTTGACTTTTAGCAGAGGACTGAGTGTGGGGTGGAAGATGCCCTATACTTCGTAGAAAGGCAAGGGTTTCACATTTTCCAGGATTTCAACAAATTAAATATTTTTTAAAGTTTATTTTGATCATGGTCACAAAACAAATCCTTAATCAGTTATTTACACATGATGCTCTTTAGATTTCTGGAACTACTTCCTTTCCATGGGCCAGAGGAACAGGACAAGGTGAGTGAGGAGTTCCTGGAGTATCAGCTCATGGATATCCCCATGCCCCAATATCTCACCAGCTTTAACATTGAGGGGTTTTGGGGAAAAATGTCCTCAATCAAGAGCAAGGTAAGAAATATTTGGCACCACATGACATACACATAATTAATTGAAATCATAAAAGCAAAGCATTTGAGTAATAGAGGCTTTTGCTCTAGTGCTAGTGCTCCCTCATTCAAATGCAGATGCTAAGAGGATTTTCTCCATGGTTGGACTAAACAAATCCAAAACCAGGAAGAGCTTGGCACTAGATGGAACTCTGTCATCCATCATGACAGTGGACATGGCTAGCCTGGAACCACAGTGTTTCAAATGGGATCCACCACCCCCTGTGCTGATCAGATCCCCGTCCCCACCCAAACCCCCGCCGCTGCCAAAATCTCACTCTGAACTCAGTTCAAAACTTGAGAGCCCTGCGTTTCACTCGGTTTTTGCAGTGGGGGTCTCAATACAGGTTTTAACCATTAAATATCTACTTTTAATACATTTTTCAAAGAGACCAAAATCACATGAAATACGTTGTGAGGGAACTATTTTGTAAAACCCAAATATGTGAAATATGAACGTATGAGACGGTCAATTACGTCCGGAGGGAACTAAATATAACACTTGAATAACGTTAAATTTGAACATATGAAGGTCATGACGTAGCATGTAAATAGCATAGTTTTTGCTAGGGCTGAGATCGGGATGGTGGATGGGCGTAAGAATCTGCAACTTGCATGCCAATGTTCGCGAGTTCAAATCCACACCGGCACTTTGTGCGTGTTTTGTTCAACATTGCTTGCGTGATGCAGACAGGCGATTGTCGTTTTTTGTAATGTTAACCCTAACCTTAATCCTAATCTTAACCTCAGTAACGTCATATCTAACCTTAACCGTTAGTAACCTCATGTCTAACCTTAATCGTTAGTAACCTAATGCCTAACCTTAACCGTTAGTATCCTCATACCTAACCTTAACTTTTTATTGTTGTTGGAGACTTTAACAGGACAAACATGAAAAAAATACTGCCTAAATTTTATCAGCATATTTCTTTTCACACTCGGGGCGATCGGACCCTAGACCACTGTTATTCAACGATCCATAACAACTTCAAACCCATCCCCTGCCCTGCCTTTGGAAAGGCAGATCACATCTCCATTCTTCTCCTCCCTACCTACAGACAACGTCTTAAACAGGAAAAACCGGTTTTTCGGTCAATTCAAAAATGGAGTGACCAATCCATTACTACTCTCAAAGACTGCTTTGAAACTACAGACTGGGAAATGTTCCGTGTTGCAGCAGGTGACAACACTGACTCTGTCTCAGCATTCATCACCAAGTGCATAGATGATGTCGTCCCGCGGGTCAATGTCAAGACCTTCCCCAACCAAAAGCCCTGGGTTAAGGGTAATGTCCGTGCCAAGCTTGTAGCACGGTCCTCTGCCTATAACTCTGGGGACCCGGAGGCTCTGAGGAGGGCCAGATATGACCTACGGAAGATCATCAGAGATGCTAAAAGAGACTACAGGGACAAATTGGAGTCCAATTACAACAGCTCCGACCCCAGACGCATGTGGAGTGGACTACAGCAGATAACGGAGTACAAAGGCATGAAGAGCTGTGACACACACCCCCCCACCTCACTCCCCGATGAGCTCAACTCCTTCTTCGCACAGTTTGAGGTGGCCAACATCACCCCGGAAAAGCTGGCTGAGAACCCAGATGACTGCACTCTAACCCTGGATGTGGCTGACGTAAGGAGAGCTTTCAAAAGAGTGAACCCGCGGATGTCTCCAGGGCCAGATGGTATTCCAGGCCGTGTTCTAAGAGGATGCGCCGACTAGCTTGCGGGGGTATTCACCTCCATATTCAACCTCTCCCTAACACAGTCTGCAGTCCCCACCTGCTTCAAGCAGGCCACCATTATCCCGGTTCCAAAAAAACCTTACATCACCTGCCTAAATGACTACCGCCCAGTAGCACTAACCTCAATCATCATGAAGGGCTTCGAGCGGCTGGTCAAAACTCATATCTGCGCCGCCCTTCCGGACACCTTGGACCCCCTACAATTTGCATACCGCCCCAACAGATCTACAGACGA
>JACXGM010028772.1:0-13924 GCA_016801145.1 Umbra pygmaea | reverse complement strand
CCGATTTGTGTGAGAGCAGATCGGCAGGTGTAAGATTCGATCTGTGAACGCCTCACATTACCAGATAATCTGCACCGAAAATCTGCACCGATCGAGGTCCTCTACAAGATTTTTTCTCAGATTCTCGGGAGGTGAAAATCGGGCATAAATCGGGCATAAATCGGCCTAAAACTCCTGTAGTGTGTGGCCACCATAACCCAGTCTGTATTTCCCTCCTGCTTTAAGCAGGCCACCATTGTCCCGGTTCCAAAGAAACCTACCATCACCTGTCTAAATGACTACCACCCAGTAGCACTGACCTCCATCATCATAAAGTGCTTTGAGCGGCTGGTCAGAACCCACATCTTTGCCGCCCTCCCGGACACCCTGGACCCCCTACAATTTGCATACCGCCCCAACAGATCCACAAACGATGCCATCGCACTAACGGCACACACTGCCCTCTCCCATCTGGAAAAAGGGAACACATACGTGAGGATGCTATTTGTGGACTACAGCTCAGCATTTAACACTATTGTTCCTGCTAAGCTCATTCCCAAGCTCAGGACCCTGGGTTTTAACACCTCCCTGTGCAACTGGATCCTGGACTTCCTAACGGGCAGACCCCAGATGGTGAGAATGGGCAACATCACCTCCTCTGCACTGACCCTGAGCACCGGAGCCCCACAGGGCTGCGTACTCAGTCCCCTCTTGTACGCCCTGTTCACATATGATTGTGTGGCCACACACAGTTCTAACATCATCATAAAGTTTGCTGATGACACAACCATCCTAGGTCTCATCTCCGACAACGATGAAACCGCTTACAGCGAGGAGGTAAATGCCTTGGCTACCTGGTCCCAGAGCAACAACCTCTCTCTCAACATCAGCAAGAGTAAGGAGATGATAGTGGACTTTAGGAAACGGCAGAGGGAGGGTCTTGCCCCCATACACATCGATGGAGCTGAAGTCGAGAGAGTTCCAGAGTTCAAGTTCCTCGGTGTGTTCATCAGTGACGACCTCACATGGTCCCGTCAGACAACCTCGGCAACAAAAACTACCCAAAAGCGCCTATACTTCCTGAGAAGACTCAAGAAGTTTGGATGTCTGCCAGGATTTTAACAAACTTCTACAGGTGCACCATTGAAAGCATCCTTTCAGGCTGCATTACAGCATGGTACGGCAGCTGCTCCGCTGCTGATTGCAAGGCCCTTCAGAGGGTGGTGAAGTCAGCAGAGCGCATCATAGGCTGCTGTCTCCCCTCCGTGCAAGGCATCTACCACAAGCGATGCCTGAGGAAAACAGAATATCCTAAGAGACCACAGCCATCCAGGCCGTGACCTTTTCTCACTGCTGCCATCTGGTAGACGTTACCGGAGCATCAAGGCACGGACTACCAGATTAAAAAACAGTTTCTTTCCGCAGGCCATTCGGCTGCTCAACATGGAACATTTATCACAAATCACAAATCATTTTTTGAGCCCTGACATTCTCTGGTCACTTTATCCACTCTACATATGATGTAGCAGAATTCAATGCACCTTTAAAAGTAATTTTCCATGCCATATTTTATAATATTTATTACTTCTGCTGTTGTACATTCTCCGGACCACTGCTCAGTACATAGTGTATTTTGTTATTATTATTATTATCGTTTTAAAATGTCTTTATATTGTATAACCTTTTTAAGCACTCTGTGTAGATGTGTCGAGCCTTGTCAAAAGAATTTCTCTGCATAGGATTATGTGATGTTATCCGATGCGCATGACAAATAAACAACTTTGACTTTGACATCAGATAACTGATCTCTAATGTAATGACCCAGATATTTAATTTTATTACAGAGATTCATCACTTGTCCTGACAAATAAAAGTCTGGAAAACAAAGATATTTGTCCTACATATCAAGACAGCACATATTTCACCGCATATTCAGAGCAGATATTCAGTAGCTGCTGAAAACCAGCACTGCTGGGAGAGAAACATTTCTAGATCATCAGCGTTTATGAAATGATTAACCAAGGTGTAACCAATCATACAGCCAGTTTTGCATCTTGTCGACTGGTTGGATAGCTCATCCATGTACAAATTGAAGAGTGCTTGTTTGATTTATTTACTGCTTTGTAATTTTATGTTGACAATAAAAATACTTACTTTAATGAGTTGTAATAGCACTTCTTAGTAAACACCTGACGAGATAACAAAATGTCTATATGTATTTCAGACTACAGTCATTTTATTTGCCAATAAGTGTGCATGACATACTAGAAATGGGACAACAGCACTGGCAACACATTTGCTACATTTTGGACCACTGCAAAGGCACGGAACAAATGTCAGAAATATTGACAGTTCATCCCTGTACTGTTTAACCCGTGCTGTTGCATTGGTTGTTTGTGGCAGGGAGGCCATGTAGAGGTCACCGTTCTCTGTACACAGGGAAAAACACAAAGCCGGCTAGCTAGGATGCCAAAGGCCTTTTCCACCACCCTCCCCACGCGTGACAGCATGTAGTTATAGATCTGCTGCTCTACAGATAGCCTGCAGTTTGGGTATGGCTTCATTAGTTATTCCTTCAATGGAATGCTGTTCGACCAACAAAAGACTAAGTGTTCCCAACACCAGTACCTTTTAAGTCTTCGTCGGACATTGTTCTCAATGAGTGTGATCAAAATTACGACCAGTGAGAACATTTTCTTTCCCAGTATCACAACAATGATTTAAATATCTGCATTGCTGCTGAGCTCCTGGTGTCCCCTTTTTTGATCGAAGAGTACAGATTACCTCCGCCTGCATGTATGGTGAGATATTTCCTCTCACACATGCGCACAACACAGGTGGTGCTCGGCCATGGTCAGAGCGGTTTGTTCCTGTGCTATTATTTGCCCAAAGACAAAGGCAACATGGGCCGACGTGAGGCAATGCCGCAGTCTGCCTAGTCCCACCGACGTTCTGTCTTTTTTTTACAATCGTAACCTAACTATTTACCTACATTTCTGAAATATAATGAATTGATACTTTAATAGTTAAACGTCACTTTCAATATGTAACTAAGAGGTGTTGAGGACATAACGTGGTCTGCAGGACCCGAGCACCGCTCCGTCCCATGGCTATATTTCTGTTTGTTTCAAACAATTTGTTTCGAACCAGCAGACAGCATTAATCTGTAGTACAAAGTTGGCCTAATTTGTCATTATTTTTTCTGTGGTTGATACATATTAATGAGGGGAAGGGTATTGCAATTTTTTTAAATATATTTAGCGTATTCATGTACTTGTTGGTTTTGCCCACTACAGTACCAGCTTTTAATTTTTCTGTTGGTTTTGCCAGAACATACTGCTCGTGGTTGCAGCTCTGCTGTTTGTTTCGTTATTTACCAGTCATGCTTTCATCTGTGACTGATTTATATTTCATTGTCTGCTTTTCAAACTGTGACAAATGGTATATTGTTTTTGTATGCTATAAGTGACAACATGCATAAAGATGTACTCCGACTTCCTAAAAAAGCGAGTGACACATCTGCACTGCATAAAGCCCTGCCGTCTTAACACAGAATTTACTTGTATTTTGTGGATGGTGCGTACTAATTTTAGGACCTGATCTGAGTATTACATCCACCACAGTTTCTTGAAAAGTGAGAGTCACATGGCCATTGTTTGTTATAAAAAGCACGCCAATATTATCCAAAGCATTAAGTTACTTTTCGATTTGTGACAAGTCACATTGAGTGTGGTATGTTTGTTGGTGTCAGACGTGGTGGACCCAGCATCTTAAAAATGATTGACCCTCAAGCATTACATTATCTAGAGTTTACAGAGGATAAACAGAATACAGACAGTAAGATGCAGCTTTGTGGACAAAAAACACTTTGTTTACTGAGAGAGGCCAGAGGAAAACGGACGGATTTGTTCAAGCTGCCAGAAAAGCCTGAAATACCCTGAGAACGATTTGTAAGTGGTGTGCAGAAAGGAATATTTAAATGCACATTCTAACATTAAAGCTGATAGGCTAAAATCAAGTTTGGAAAATATTTAGTAGTCTTTGTGATGTCTTTTCCCCCTGAACCTGAATGTTGGCAAAACTGCTCAGCAGGCACGGGATAGTAGAGGGCACACTGAAGTCACAGAGCCATCTGATTCTTATCACACTGCTCATTCAACAATCAAGCTTTTAGTCAGTACACACAATGTAGGATTACACAATCACCAACTGGCCAGCATTATGTATTTGTCCCACAAAGCATTGACTTAACCCACTACACCATGCAGATCTCCAAATGGCTAGACTGAAAAATCTAGATTTCTGTAGCAACATGCAAATGATAGGGTCATGATTTGGTGTAAACTGCATGAATCCACTCTACATTTTGTCAATGGTAAAGGCTAGTGATGATGTTATAATTGTGTGGGTAACGTTATCTTGTCACACATACATCCACTACATAGCAATTAAGAATCATTTGAACGCCACAGCGTACCAACATCATTTTCACATAGATACTACCAGAAGGATAACATGCAGCATTTTTCCATGAACATTACAGTGAATTCAGTTTACTCCAAAGGCCTACACTGTGTCCAAAATCCAATAGTGCAACTTGATGAATAATTGGAGGTGGATGATCGCAACATGAATGTGTGGCATAAAAACAGCACGGATTACATGATGTCATTGACTAAACATGGAAGAAAATCTCTAAGGAATATGTTGAATCCACAAACTATTCAGGCAATTCTAGAGACAGCATTATTAAATTGTATCTAATAACCTGGCCAATGACTGTATAATAAAAGATAGGTAAATTCTATTTCATAAAAATATTGTTTACCCAGCACTTACAGGCATGGACCTAAGGCCCTGCCAGTACCCGCTGGAAAATGCATGGGTAATTTGCACCACCCGCCAGAGCTCGCCAACTGGTTGGGAACTAGATTGAGAGTGTAGTGGCACTTCAGCTCTGGAGAGCCTTATACCTCTGCAGTAGTTGGGTTTACATTTAACTGTGTGCTTCTAAGCCTCTCTATTTTGCATGTGCCACAGTGTGTTTGGGATGTAATTGGCAGTGGTGGAATGTGCATCATCGTTACGGAAGCAATAATGACATTGTTTTTTGTATTTCAACTTTTTTGAATTGTAACAAAAATGTGGTCACTAATACAAATGTTACAACTTTAACTGTGGTAATTCCATTAACTGTTATTACACCATTTCCTTCTTTAAAGAAACCAAATAAGATATTTTTGCATATTAAATGATATTAGGGCATATGCATCACCCTATTTACCATATCTGGAGTGATAGATCTTTAAATTTGACACTGTGTTCCTGTTTTGTTCTGGCACTCTACCTCTTAGTTACTGTAGGCCCTGTGGTTATTAATGTGTGGTGTGCAGGCAGCTTCAGATACACGTTTATGTGAAGGTTGTTTTATAAAGCCAGTCCATTATTGTTATTATAGCTCGGCACTGTGCCCAGTTTGCTGGTACAGGGAGAATGGAAGCAGTCATTAAATTTAAAAGGAGCAATATTTTTCTTCCAATGCTCATGGAGCAGGATATGTGCAATGGATTCATATTGGCATGGCTAGGCAACATTTATTTGTTGCATAAACTCCACTTTATTATCCTCTTTGACGTGACTTCTCTCAGACACTTCAGCAAAGCAGATGCAAAAGTGCTAAATTGCTAGCCTATTAACATACTATCAGTAATGGACTTTATTGCCACAGTTGAAATATTTTCTCTCTGTATAGTTAAGATATGTGATGTTATCGATTTATAAGCCAAGGAAAATTCACTGGGACAATCTTTATTTAATTTAAATAAGTCTTTATTTATATTTAAGAATCTCTGTTTTAATCCGCAAATAGAAGAATTATTTATCTTTTTTTAAACCTGCACTTCCACAAATAAATACCAATGTGTCCTTGACACAGCACCTTACCTGTTTAATAGCTTTATTCAAATACATTAAATATATTCAAAATGGCAAAATGTGCATCTTCAGCAGTGTGAATGTTGACTCACAGTGTGCTTCTTCTCTCCACCTGCTGCTGCTCCCACAGATATGATACCTCTGTCCGTGGTCTCTACCTTCTTGCTGACAGCCGAAGATGGGTAAAATGGTTCTAACTGCAGCCTTCTTCCCGGGCTCCTACAGCTTTGATCCTGTCCTGGCATTATGTGAGTCTGAGCCCCCCTGTTTTCATTGCTCGGCATTATGGCACAAAGGAGATAGGAGCAAGGGGAGATAACTCTTGATCGCGGGACGTGGACAGATGAAAAAAGGAATGTGAAAGGCTTCCAAGCAATGTTTGAAGTCGGCCTGCACACATTGACCCTGCAGAAGCTGTTGTGGTGGCCTTTAAAAGTCACTTGTACTCTTAATGCAACTCGGTTCCAGGAGGAGGCCCTGTACATAGTCATCACATTATGAATTTTTGCAGCACATCAAAATAATAATATGTATATGGAGGTGTCATTAATTTTTTGACCCCCAGACAGCATTAGGTTATAGAACCTGAGTTCTGTTTAAAAATGAATAGAAGAAAAATTGGATCAACCATTGAACCTTTATCTCTTGTGATACGAAAGCAAAATTATAAAGGTCCACTAGAATGCATAGAGAATTCAAGTAAGGTAGGGTGAGTTAGGTAGTTATTCACTCACCTGAGATCCTGCAAAGTCGTCTCAACCTACTGCTAAGTACATTTTCCATTGTCCTGCATTGTTGGTTTTTGTATGTCTTGTATCCCACATTTGTTTGACGTGTGCAAAAAAGGGGCAGTCACTCGTAGATACTAGATGGTCTGCATTTTCGAGAAACTGCAATGTCATTGCGCTGCTGCGGTTTGTGATAAAAGTGTCCCAAAAAGGAACTATGTACTTACACTGAACAAAAATATAAACGCAACACTGAGTTGAGCTCAAAGATCTAAGACTTTCTATGTGCACAAAATACCTATTTCTCTCAAATATTGTTCACAAATCTGTCTAAATCTGTGTTAGTGAGCACTTGTCCTTTACTGAGATAATCTATCCACCTCACAGGTGCAGCATATCAAGTTGCTGATTAGACAGCATGATTATTGCATAGGTGTGCCTTAGGCTGGCCACAATGAAAGGCCACTCTAATTGTACGTTCAGAACGAATGCGAATTGAGCATCTGGAGCAAGTGATTTCCATGTTAAGTCAATGTAAAGACGCGTGTACGTGGGTCTGGAGGTCCTGTGGCCCATGTTTAAAGCTTGGGAAATCTTTCTGTATCCAAATCCGGCTTTAAACTTCTCCACAACAGTATCTCGGACCTGCCTGGTGTGTTCCTTGTTCTTCATGATGCTCTCTGTGCTTTCAACGGACCTCTGAGACTATCACAGGGCAGGTGCATTTATACAGAGACTTGATTACACACAGGTGGATTCTATTTATCATCATTAGTCATTTAGGTCAACATTGGATCATTCAGAGATCCTCACTGAACTTCTGGAGAGAGTTTGCTACACTGAAAGTGAAGGGGCCAAATAATTTTACTCGCCCTACTTGTCCGTTTTTTATTTGTTAAAAAAAATTGAAATTTCCAATAATTTTCGTTCCACTTCATGATTGTGTGTGTCCCACTTGTTGTTGATTCTTCACAAGAAATTACAGTTTCATATCTTTATGTCTGATGCCTGAAATGTGGCAAAAGTTCATTGGGGCCAAATACTTTCGCAAGGCACTTTATATAAAATGAATAAAGGCACAGGACAAGTCAGGATAAGTGGCACAAGACTAGAACGCACTTGGTAGTATAATAATCCGTCAGGGTATGATTGCCAGCGCTTCTCCTATGAAGCGATGGCAGCAATCAGCCCCAGGTGCAGATCAGGGCCTGGTGCTCGGGATTAGGAGGTGATTACTGGTGCTCAGGGACCGGTGGCTTCAGAAGTGCAGGGAAAAAACAGGAACACACTACAGGAGTTTTGGCCCGATTTATGCCAGATTTTAACCTCCCGAGAATCTGAGAAAAAATCTGGTCAAGGACCTCGATCGGTTCCGATTTTCGCCACAGATTATCTGGTAATGTGAGGTGTTCACAGATTGAATCTTACACCTCCCGATCTGCTCTTACACAAGTCGGGCTCGCCCCGATCATATCAAACATGTTTCAGATTTATCGGGGTGAGTAAGATTTCGATTTCATCAGTACTGTCGCAAGAGCCAATAGGAAACAAGTCTACGACAAGACGGTAGTGACCAAATGGCAAAGCAAAGCTTGCAACACGGATCCACTGGACTTCAGAGATGGAGGAACATCTCATTTAGTTTTCACTATGGATAAAAAATATTTGTAGCACTACCTTATTATTTGAGATGATTTGATCACTTCTTTTGAATGGAAGTTTCCCAATCCAGAAGTGCAACCCAATATATAAAATGCTGTAAGCACTCCTTGTAAAAGGTGGACATTTACAATACAGAGCAATATTATAAAACAATGCATTGAAATTGTTAGGGCAGTGCTTTGTTAATAGATGGATGGATAAACGTTTGCAAACCTAAAATTATTTTTCAGTATTCATTTTGTTTATATCCGCTTTCGAGCTTCTGCATAAATCACGTGAGGCGCCCCCTCTGGCACGATAATCTTAATAACATTGTGTAGTGTGTGATGCGCCACAATTTTCAAATCTTAAGCATATTTAAGATTTGAAAAGAAAATCTGTAAAGATTTTTTTAAGTGTGCGCTGCAACGAGATTTCAAAATCGGTTAGGATTTTACAACTCCTGTAAAAGCATTACTGAGGAACTTCCCATGAGTTGTGAACACAGACAACCCAGAAAAGTAATCTATTACACTAACTTGTGGCATCTCTGCCTACAACCATCTGAAAAAATGAATATATTGAAAACATATGGAAATCACAATAACATTCCATCCATATGAAACTAATTTCAACCACAGTTTTAGCCATTTTCACTCATTTAATTGAACACCACTGATCTGGCTGTTGCAGGTGAAGGGGCCACATCTAGCATTCGAGGCACCAGTGAAACACAGACCACTGAGACCAGAGACACTCAGCCTGAAGCAAGTACAACCCTTAAATACTATTTATTTGACCAAAATTTAAAACAAAGTTGCCATTCTTCATTCATTTATCTCAAACTGCTGGTCTATTATACTCTATGTGCTGGTCCATATTATAGTCATGTATTTTTTTATTTTTTAAGATTTCTAGTATGAACACCATGACATTTTATGGAGTTCATCCATGCTCTGAAACAAACTTTGAGTGTGTAATAAATTATTTAAAATAATTAAAAAATTAAATGTGTGTTGTCCATGCATCACTTATTGTTTAACTGCAATGTAGAATGGTATAATTATAAGTGGCTGAAAAAAATTATGCAAAGTAAGGCAGTTAATTTAATGTCTCTTCAGTGATGTTACGTATTGTACTATCAATTAACAGGGCAAAGCTCCCTATGGCAACTGGGTGCGCAAAACTCAGTCTTGCCTAGGGCAACCAAAGGGCTAGAGCCGGCCCTGCACCCATGTATTTATAAATTTCTCAGGCTCATCGATATCACTATTACAGTATAAACCAATGTGTTGCTTAATGCAGACCGTGTATAACAATTGTATTTATTAGAAAGAAATTGAGGCTAGGACAGTTGATGGCAGGTTACTCTCTTGTATCACAACTAGAATGGGACCTTTTCGGCTGGTAATATCCGAAAATCATTCTGAGGAGATAAGTTTTCCTATTTTCAATTCTCCCCAAATACTGCAGATTTTGGGTCATAGATGGCTAGTTCGTCATAACCCTAGTATTGATTGGATTACTGGGAAAGTCTTTTAGTCTGCTCCTAGCCAGAAGACCACTATGACCCCTGTTGACCTCACGAAGGTACCAGCCGAATACCACAACCTCAAGTAGGTTTTCTCTCACTTCCACCTAGTCGTCCTTATGACTGTTCCATTCAGTTGATCCCTGGGACTACTTTTCCAAAACTACAGCTTTACAGTGTATCTAAACCAGAACAAGAAGCTCTAGAGGATTACATTCAGACTGCTCTTTCAGCCAGTCACATCCGTCCCTCTACCTTGCCTCTGGGGGCAGGCTTTTTCTTCGTGGGGAAGAAGGATGGGGGTTTACGCCAATGTATTGATTTCAGAAGGCTCAATGATATTACAGTAAAAACAAATATCCTTTCCCACTAATGGACTCTGCTTTTGACTCACTACAGTGTGCTTTAAAAAGCTTGACTTAAGGAACCACTTTGTTCGGGTCAAGGATGGTGAGGAATGGCTCACAGGATTTAGCACCCCCCTGGGACATTTAGAATACCTGGTCATGGCTTTTGGGTTAGCAAATGCACCAGCTGTATTTCAGAACCTGATCAACGATGTCCTTCGGGATTTCGTCTGACATTTCGTTTTTGTTGACTTATTAATCTTCTCTCCTGATTTCTCCACTCATGTCCAGTATGTCCGCCAGGTGTTCTTTCATCTGTTGGAGAACTGCCTGTTTGTCAAGGCCGATAAATGTGTGTTCCACACACAGTCCACCACCTTTCTTAGCTAAGTTGAAGTTGAGGGCTAAGTCAAAATGGATCTGGTGAAAGTATCTTCTGTTCTGGACTGGCCTACGCCGGACACCCATAAGAAGTTGTAGAGTTTTCTGGGATTTGCCAACTTCTATAGAAGGTTATTCAGGAACTACAGTCAGGTTGCCACCCCTTTGACTGCTCTAACCTCCCTGACTAGACCCTTTGCCTGGACCCTGGCTACCGATTCAGCATTGCACTTCTGCCCCAGTAATATCCCAACCTGACCTGACCCGTCAGTTCATTGTGGAGGTGGATGCGTCAGATGTGCGGGTCGGAGCCGTCTTATCCCAGCGGCCCATGGAAGACAGTAAGGTGCATCCCTGTGCCTTTTTATCTTATCATCTGTCTCCTGCAGAAGCAAATTATGACGTGGGAAATTGGGGGTTGGTGGTGGTCAAGATCGCGCTGGAGGACTGGCACCATTGGCTGGAAGGGGTAGTGATTTTGTTTTTGTGGTCTCGACTGACCACATAAACATGGAGTATATGCGCACTGCTAAACGTCTCAACCCCACCAAGCAAGGTGGGCTTTGTTCTTCAATCTGTTCCAGTTCTCTGACCTACAGACCCAGTTCCAAAAATGGCAAGCCAGATAGATGCCTTATCCCAAGTGTTTCACAAGGAGGGAGAGAAGCGAACTTCACCTGACACCATTGTGCCCAGCCAGTGTGTCATCCGCGCTGTCACCTGAGGATAAAGGAGGAGGTCAAAGATGCACTCAGCGGGTAATGTACCACCTAACCACCTGTATGTCCCTGAAACACTCAGATCTTCTGTCCTCAGGTGGGCACACACTTCCAACCTTGCCTGCCATCCTGGCATATCCTGCACTATGGGACCGGCCTACACAGTCCACCGCCTCCTGGACTCCCGGTGTCG
The DNA here is from genome assembly GCA_016801145.1 of Umbra pygmaea. NCBI lineage: Eukaryota > Metazoa > Chordata > Actinopteri > Esociformes > Umbridae > Umbra > Umbra pygmaea. The sequence goes on along the minus strand of JACXGM010028772.1, from coordinate 2,471 downwards.
GTGTCATGTCAACTGGGAGGGATATGGTCCCAAGGAGAGGAGCTGGATCCCTCGCCGGCAAATACTTGACGCCTATTTCATCAGTGAGTTCCATGCCCCAGAAGCCCTTGTGTGTGCGTTTGGTCCGTCTCCGTGTTTGTTTGTTGATATCCAGTTCCTGAGCACCAGTTCCTGTTTTCCCCTGCACTATTGAAGTGCACCAGTCTCTGAGCACCAGTAATCACCTCCTGATCCCGAGCACCTGGCCCTGATCTGCACCTGGGGTTAGGTGCTGCCTTCCCTTCATAGGTGTAGCGCTGGCGATCATGCATCATTCATAACTACCAGTCTGATTACTGTGCCCTTATTTTTCCGAGTTATTTTCCTCTAACCCTGGTTCTCTGTGTCCATCTGTGTTGATATTATGATCACCACTCGCCTGGTTCCCATCCTGCCCTCCGGACCTCCTTCTTCTGTGCCAGCGGACATAACCTACCTGCTTTCCTCTCATCAGGAGTACACTGACCTGGTCTTCATTCCACCTGGATATCATGCCCCGGGTACATACTCACCTGGTCTCAACTCTACTGGTCACACATTACCTCTGGTTATCCTGTACTACTTACCATAACCCTGTCCTAATTCATTCCATATATATTATTGTTCTCACTTACCTCATGTTCATCTGCTTTTGGATTCTCCCTCAGTTCTGTGCCTGAATTCTGTAATAAAAAACTAGTGGACAGTTCAAATACAAATTTACAATCGCATTGAAGGGGACCAGGATGAATATGATGCAGCTGGAATGGAATTAATATCATTAAAACTGAAGGTGCTGGTAAAGCACCAAAAAACTGAGTAAGAATAAGAAAAGAATGAATAACAAGATGTCTATTACTTGCACAATGACATAATTACATGCAATAGGAATTTATAGTGCAGGACAGATGGATTTATTCGGCATAGATAAGGTAAATACATTATTATGACATAGCATTATCACTGTTTGCACCTGCATACATGAAGACTGTGCATATTCATAACTGTTCTTTTCCAGACAAGACTTTGCATTGTTGCATGTTGAAGGTTTTAAAAGGCTCCTGAAAAATAATTAAAGTAATTAAAATTCAGCAATTCACCTGTTTTTCTGACAACTGCACAGATGTTGGCTTGACTGCGTTAGCCATACAATATAGTACAGGCTAGTAGGCTGTCTGATGTTGACAAGGTTGAGTCTATCAACCATAAATGGGAAAGCATAAACAAATGCATCACTAAAGCAGTGCTGCATTTTATTTAAATAATAAAAATACATAGGTGTTCAGACCTTGCTAGAAACAATGTAAAAGATTAGCTAAATATGAATTATTATTTGATGTGGCATATGAACATGACAACAGTGGTGGGGAGGGTATGTTAGATGATAACTGCACACTTCACAACCATTTTCTTCTGCTAAAAATACTAATTTAAACATTACTTTTCACAAATGTTGGCAACCATGTTATACACCATGTTCCAAATTATTATGCAAAGTATATATTTTACACAGATTTTCCTAAATAGTCCCTTCTTTGATATCACCTTTGTAGTTAGGGAAATTATGAGAATATTACACCATTAATATGCACAATAAATTAATACATTAATAAATATATATTTCCTTTTCCCTTTGGGGGGCAATGTTATTAGTTAAACAGGGAGATAGTAGCTTAATAGAAAGCGTGGAGAATGATCTTATTGATCTTAGTTGCCTCGTAGATGTTTAATATCTATAAATCTGACTCCATGTGTTTTATTTGTTAGCTAAGCAAGGTCAAAACAGGCCTAGCCTGCGTGAACTCTGGATCCGCCAAGGTAGCTAACCTGAAACACTCCGAGTCACTCTCAGTATGCAATATGGACGAGCTAACCTGTCATCACGTAATACGCATGCAACAGCCGTGCGGGAAAACTATGAGCGTCGGCCCGCCCCTACGAGCAGATATGTCTCTGGAGACTGAACTGTATAATAGGGGCGAAGAATAAGGAATGCCCACGAGTGGGCTGAACTTTGCTCCTTTTGCCGAATCGCCAGACAGAAAACCCTTTTAATGCCGGCTGAGGTGCCACGCTGCGGGTAGCCGCGCCTCAGGGATTGCCACCCTAAGCCTGGAATAGCTTGCTAGCAATGTGTGTGTGTGATAATAAACAGAATAGTACGAGCAGGCAGAGAATAGGCTAACAATAATTCCCATATAGCTCCACCGGAGATATAAGGAATAAACTTGGAATGTCGCAAACAAGGCTCGCCTCAAAGCAATAATATTTAATTCCAATTAAAGGCAGAAAATACAACTCTTTAACCGGACAATGAAATCACAAGTTACAATACCAAGAATATTAATACATGTCGTCCTAAAATCCTAAAACCTACCAAAAACTACAATTGTCCTATATCTAATCACACAAGGCTATGGCAACGAAAACGTATGCCAGGAGTCCCGGTTAAG
>JACXGM010028771.1:0-13924 GCA_016801145.1 Umbra pygmaea | reverse complement strand
TCCCGCTGGAAGATAATCCGAGCATGAAGTTCGTCCATTTTATTGTCAAGTGATTGAACATTTGCAAGTAAAATGCTCGGTAACGGTGGATTGCAGTATCTCGTCCGTGATCTGCATAGAATACCCGCTCGTTTTCCTCTCTTCTTTCTCCTTCGTCGCCTGCGTGTGAGTAAACAAGTCGACGGCGGGATATTCCAGTCGCAGCAATCGCTCCGGTAAGTGGAAAAAAAGTCTGTATCCAGTGAATTACGTATATCCAAAAGTGCTAGTCGATCATACTGTATGAGCGACATTGCAGAACGTGCAGAAATAAAAACAAAAAAACAGTAATAAGCCAAAACCTGCATAGAGTGAGCAGAGCCATTGTCCATGCGACCATCCTCTACGGCGCACAGTACGAATGCAAGCAGCTGAATAATCAATTAATGTTATTGCAATAGTCTAATGCAACAGTTATGTGATATGGTCATGTGAATGATACGGCAGGAACAGAAACCAAAACAAATCACACAAAGGGTAGAAATCATAACACGTCCGGGCCCCTAACGGGAATTGTTACACATTCAAATTCCCTATTCCCAATCCGTCAAGGTAAAGTAAGTTTTAAAAGTGACATTCAGTGGATCTCTAAATGCTTTTTATGCAAACTTTTTGTTGCAATCTCTGGCCCAGTGACTAGTGACAGTGACTAGACCTTTGCCATAGGGAGTACTCAACAAATGAGGACTCGGGCTCAACTCGGACTAGGCTATCATAACTTGTGTCAGACTTGAACACAAAGGACTTGGGACTCAAATTGGACTTGAGAGTTTGTGACTCAGGTACAGTGCTTATAGAAAATCATCATAACCTGTCAAAATCCTTATATTTTGTCACATTGCCACCTGGAAATTAAGTGAAAATAACATTTACAAAAATTCTGAACAATATTCTAAATGTCGGGGTGTCTCGAGGAGAGGGTTGGGAAACATTGGAATACACCAGGGTTGGGAAGGTGCTATCAAAGGGCTCTGGAACAAAGTTGTGGAAAGGCACAGGTTAGGAGATAGATACAAAAAGATTTCAAAGGCTTTAACTGTCCCTCTGAGAACCATTCAGAGCATTATTAAGAAGTGGAAAGCGTATGGCACCACCAACACTTTGCCTAGATTGGGCCGTCCCTTCAAAATGGCTGACCGAGCCAGGAGGAAATTTACCTATTTTTTCAGTTGTTTCCGAACTGATGCCTTTTTACGTTGAATTTCATGAGGCAGAATGTGTAAATAAATATGGAGCAAAAAAATATATTTTTTATGGGTTTTGATTTTAGGCAGTAAGACAAAATTGGGTGTGATTCTCTATAGGCACTATAATTGTATCAATATTATGCTGTAACATATTTCATTCTATTTAACTAGTAGTCCCAAACAACTCCAAAGCAATTTTCACAATCCCAATATTTCGATACAGTGTGATAACAGGTAAAAAATACAAATGTATAATGCATTTTTTAAACAGTGCACGGAGAATGTTTTCCAAAAGTTTCTTTGACAGTTCTACTATGTCGATTACAAGCAGAATCAATTTTTCTATCCATACACAGACCCATCGCACATTGCTACGAATGACCTATCTTGTCCCAAGAGCCTCAATAAACATCCCATCTGTGTTTTTTGGCAGCCTTTGATGTTAATGGTTGCAGGACTTATGGAGACACAATAGGATTAGAGATCCTTCATTTCCCCTTTCACTAAGGGATCTTCAGAAACACATGGTGCTTAGCCTATATGCCCTATGACAGGACTGCTGGAACCTCCACCAGTACATGGCATGTTTTACAATCACATTCAGCTTCCTCTTGGCTGAGGAATGATGGGTACCAGGGGCACAAACACTCTACGGGGTTGCCATGACTGCATGGGGGATGGGGGCATTGTTGGGACACAGTCAGAGTGATTAAACACTGACAAAATAAATTTATGAAACAATTCTGAAATCCACAAACATCTTACTGGATATTCAGCCTCTCTGAGCCATCAATTTCTCAAGGATATTCATAGAATTCTCTCAAGGAGAGGTCATCTCAGGACAGACATAGAAGCATTTAGTTTGGTAATGACATCTCTGATATTATGGGGAAGGGTTTCAGATTCTCTCATTCTGCATCTCAAATCACAACCTTTTATGGGCTATAGTGTTGATCAGAGCCTCGTTAGAGATCCAACTCGAAAGGCTGTTATTTTAGATTTTGAATCCATCAAAAAACATGAGAACAATGAAACAACAGGTAGTGGGCGGATGAGTCAGATATGTGGTAGGCTACTATAAAAGGTGCTAGCACAACTCTGCTAATTCTCCCACAAAACACAGCAGAAGAGCACAATAACTGCTTCTCATAGGTATAGTAAAGTACATTATGAAAGGTTCCTACTCAAAAGAAATACAGGAATGTCTATGTATCAGAAAGCCATTATAAATTGGATTTCAAGTGGAATCAAGCATCAACATTGTATTGTCACATCTCTTCAATACAACAGCACCACAGAGAATTTTGATGGATGATACCTCACATCCCTCACACACAGCTGCTGACATTACCACATCTGAAGTAGGCTTTGCCACTAAGCACACAGGGTCTAATAGTATTTATTCTGGCAAGGTACTGTGCTGGAAAAAGTCAGAATGGAGAGGGGTGGGATGGGTCAAATCCATCTGAGAAATCAAAGACTTCTTGAATTAAATAACAAAATTATCCTCCGCACCCTATCTGTTATTGTCCTATTGTCAGGAATCAGGGTCTTCAAATCAATCCCGCTGGCACAGTGCCATGCCTGATCTCATAAATTAGATTAGAAAACAAGATGGTGGATGAGAGTGAAAGAGTCAAAGCAGTAGGAAACGGGAGAGTTAGAAGGAAATTGTTAAGAGTGACAGCAGGGTTTGATGGAAAGAATTATTAGGTGGCTGCACTTAAACCCAGATCAGATTTAACATGTTTTTATAGCTAGCTTTTAGACTATATTCTATAGTTTTGGACACATCGAGTCTGGACCTCAGGACTAGTTTCACATTTTTTCATTGCAACACTCTATTTTGGGACCTATTTAGACCTGGGACACCAGATGGGTCCAATTAGCGATGGGGTAGAACAGAAAACCACGTAACCCCCATAGGGTAGGTTTTGACTACCCATGCTAAAGTCTATGTATAGACAGAAGTAGACATCAGGGAAAGGTATGGTCTGTCTTGCATTTTTAGACATATTGTAGAGATATAAAAGATGCTGGATAAACTAAGCAATATAGGGAAGTTTATATCACCAAGACAATACCTCTTTAAAGCCTGCATATGAGTGGGTGAATTGGCAACATCTTGATATTTTGCCTTAATATTCTGATATTATAATATCATCTTGTGTTTGTGGTATAGATTTGATGACTAAATCATTATGAACTATATACTTCTCTCATGGGCTTAGGAAAAGTGTTCATCCAAGAGCATATAAGCAGATCTAATAAAGAATCAATAACTGTTTTTATTAAAGTCCTGTTTGTTTGAACAATGGAATTACTATGGTAACACATCCCTGTACACCTTATCTCATGATGATGCAACAAGGCCCACAGTGTTATTGGATACTGTGAAAGCAGACCATATGCAGACAGGAAGTCCCATAGTATCACCAACACAATATCTCCTTTCATTTCAGTTTGCACACATAGCTTTTCAGCATAGAGCCATGTCTCTATTCATTTTGGTTGGGGAGATATAAAGGAATGAGGAACGTGTCATGATTTATTAAGTACATGCACTGAGTTGAAAGGGAGGGCTGTTTCCCACTGAGCTTGCCCAGTTGTGAGGACTGTTTCGGGCAAACCTACACACTGTTACTTAGCAACGACAAAACCAGGATGGATTACTTGAATTTTGGTCAATACAGATGCACAAACACACACAAAAAGGCCAATCATCATGATCCTCAAAAAACAATTTAATGTCACAAGATACCTTCAAGGTCTAAGGGGTTTTAGGTCCGCCTGGCACAAAGTTGACCTTTTGGCCTCTAGAAAGGTCTTACTTTGACCTAAAGTGAAGTGCCTTATGGTTCTGGACTCAGCAGACCCATGGCTACAACATAAATGAATGAAATCCAACATCCTGGTTCAATGAATTTTATGTTTTATTAAATATTTATCCAAAAATTACTAAAGAATGTATGTATATTGTGTTGGTTTTTATGTGTAAAAGCATGTAAACTATAATGAATAAGGCTTTGTATTGCATATTGTCAAGCCCCAAGGGCTCCTGGACCAGTGTGCAAAGTTTGGAGGCCATACAAACAAGTCAACATCAAAATGCTGCATCCATTTCTTACTATATTTCTAATTTTTTGAAAGTCCCCTTCACTTTTCACTTCCAAAAAGTGTTGATGTTGTGCAGGATGATGTCCTACATCATTGCAGAGTTGTTATTTTGTCATTTTCACTTCCTACTTCCTGTCTGTAATGTGTTTAGTAAAAAAGGCGACTGTCTAAAAACATGACCGACTTTGAGGCACCATAGCTCCAGTTGTTGCTAGCACGTATGGTTCGTGAGATATAGAGATCTTGATGCTCTATAGTGTCGGGAGACTGTGAAGGATGTAACATCTTGTTACAGCAATGGTTATTTTTCATGTGGAAATTAAGAGAATCTCTTTTCAAGAAGACTGCATTTCAGCCCTGCCACAAAAGGACCAAAAGCTTATAGAGTCATTTTCTCTGATTAATCCCCTTTCCGATTGTTTGGGCCATCCGGAAAGATCCTTGTCCGGAGCAGACAAAGTGAGCGCTTCCATAAGTTCTGTGTCATGCCAACATTAAAGCCAAGGGAGTGGGCTCATTCACAATTTTGCTTAAGAACACAGCCATGAATAAAAAACTGTATCAACACATCCTCCTAGAGCAACTTTTCCCAAATATCGATAAACAGTTTGGTGATGACCAATGCCTTTTCAGGCATGATGGACCAATACTTATGTCATTTTCAAATCTTTTGACCATGACTGTACATCAAATCATACTATAGTTTCCCTAATTGATCCAGTTAAAATAGTGAACAATCTTGGTTAATCCATTCTGAACATCAGAGCCTAGGGATGCATGAGTAGACTAACATGGTTCAGTGAGATTTCCCAAATTGATTGGTCTGAAGCACTTTTATTTGGAACATTGAACACTGATATTGAGAGCAAGCAATGACAGATAGACCAGTAGAAATGTGGAGGGATACAGAAAGCAAGAAACAACAACGTACACTATTTAAAAAGGCCCATAAACCTTAGTAAAAAAACAATGTTAATTGCAATCTGAAATATCTGGAAATGTTATTTGCTGACATCACTACATCCAGGTGTGTGAGATCTACTTGTATGTTCAAATGGCTTTACTAGAATCCAAGTAAATGACAATTCAATATTAAATCTGGCATATTATTATATTTTTGATTTTGCCAATTAAATTAAAATGGGCAAAAATTTGTTAATTCAAATTTTTGCATTCAAACATAGCAGCATAATAGTCCTTGCCTGTTGGTAACCATTTACATGTTTTCCCTAAATGTGTTTAACAGCCCCAAAACTATTGTGGTTACAGGCACTATTAGACATCTGAACACCATCGTTAACTGTCCATCACTGCAAGAGAATCAAATGTGGTTGGTACATTCTAGGGCTCAATCCCAATTCGGTAAATCCTTATCCATGGAAGACAGTTCAGGGTCCATTTTTCTGGCAGAGAATCAAATGCAATGGCAAAATGTGTGGAAAAGAGATAGCTTGGGAAAGAAGGAGGCATGGGTTAAATTTGTCATTTTGGGAACAGAGAATTGTTTTATTCCCAAAATCTTGAAAAGCAACATGACAGATGATTTCAGTCACGACCATAATCTCTACTGTTCATGGTTTTTCCCAAAACTGTGAAGCGGTATGTTTTTACTTGTAGGGATGATGTGTAATTCTCATGAGTTTTCTGCAGAAGAAATATATGAATATATGTTTTCTATACAAACATTTTGATCACATGCTATGCTGGTTGGAATAATTACCAAGAGAGTAATATAAGTATCCTAATTATACAGTAGATATACTCTAGGTAAATTCCAATATACTGAGCAGGAATGATAATCTATTTAATGAATGACCTCATATTGCACAGATGTAATAAAATGTTTTTGTCTTACTCAAGAAGAAGAAAATATTGTTAGGGCATTTACAGCACATCAGGAATTTATACTCTATGCACAGTTGTGAGAAATACTTCTTATGATGGAAGCTCACTGCTTTTCTCTTTTCTTCTGACATTCCCCATTCTCTCTCTCCTCATAGTAATACAGAGGATGTGTAATGAGATGTCCAGACAAACTCCCAGCGAGCCTTGGTTTTTGCTGATTCAATGGCAGAAAGGCATGCTGAAACTGCATCGGGATGCATCTGCAACCAATCCACAGTATAATGTAGGTCATGTTCCCACACTCTCTGCTTTTAGAAATCCGGCAAGACAGCCGTCTCAAACAGACCCCACTCAAAGATATGTACAGATTCACCAATCAGGGCCAGAGCTGGGCTCTGTCTGGTATTCATAAAGTGTATATGTTTGCTAAGGTCAGTATATTTATTCAGAGACTCTGGTATTGCTTGAGACAGGAATATAACATTTATAGTGGTCCATCATATTTTTGTTCAGACATCTCAGATATTTTATTGTAACATACAGTACTGGGAATACATAATATAATGATTTGGTTGTTGTTTGCAGTGGTATTTGTATGTATAAATTTCAGGATATCTAGACCAAGCAGTTGGTTTCAATATAAACCTCAATGCAGTCTCACTCCTTACAACGTTTATGACAATTGAATGCAGTTATTGAATCTGAGTACTTAAAGTGAGTTAGTAGTCTAAACTCAAAGATCTTTAAATGGGGTCCAGAAGTGAAAATGTTTTAGTGTGTTATACTTAAAAATCAATGTTAAGTAACTGCAAATTTATTAGTGATTCAAACTTAAAATATATGTTTTATACATTGCATGAAGTCAGGTCACCCAGCCTAGTGGTTGCATCTGACCAATAACAGAATTGTTGCAAGACTGATTCCTTAAGCGAGCATTGTAAAGCATGTGTCTGTATTTAACTGTAATTTATCCCATGTGATGTTATAAATGAATGTGTTCTCAAGGTACATGGGAAAACAGGGGAAATAATAAAAAAGCCCATAAATAATTATGTTGAACATATTTGTTTTATGTTTATATTATTAGAAATGAAACAATGTATGTATTGTAAACTGTAAATAAAGAGTTTGGTACACAGCAAAATCACCAGAGTTAATGCAACTCTGAGAGTGTTAAAATCAACACTCTCAGTGTTTATATACTTCCCATTGGTGCTATATAAACACTGAGGGCCCTATTTTGCACCTGGCGCAATGAAGCGTAAAGTCTGAACGCAGGTGTCAGTGCTAGTTTAATACCGACACAGTTGTCAATTTCCCGTCACGCGCCTGCATTGTTTAAATAGCAAATCCACCTGTGCCCATTTTTGCGCCCATGGGAGTGCTGGTCTAACAGGGAGGTGTGTTCAGGATAATTCTGGGTGTATTGCTATCTTGAGGCATCGGAAAGTGATCGCGCCATTGACCAACAAAAACCTGGTCTAAAGTCAATGGCGCAGCACATCATAGTTATTTTAACAGCAAGTTAGTCAAATGCACCACAGCGCATGCACACTATGCTTGTTGCACACACACAGGGAAGCGCAGCACACAAACATGCAAAAAATTACAAATAAAAATATAATCCGCCGTCATAATAGCAATGCGAGAAAGGTACAAACGCGCCTAGCTCTTAAAGGGAATGGGAGATTAATCTCTGATTGGTTTATTGAATGTTACGTCCAAAACACACCCATGAATTAATGAAGACATTATGAAGACAATGCGCCCACCACATGGACCCTTTTATCCGCTTGCAAACTAGCAACAGTCGATTTGGACACGCCCAAAGCGCACTTGCGCTCTGCACTTCACGCCATGCGCTTAGGTCTTTAAAATAAGGCCCTGATTGTGTTAATTTAACACTCTCAGAGTTAATTTAACACTGGTGATTTTGCTGTGTACTGTAGGATGGACATGGCTTGGATGGGGTGTATGAAAGAGGCAGTTTTTGATCATTCAAGATATAATAATGACTTTGGTGTCACAATGCTCCGTCATAGTGTGTATAGAGAGAAAGGCATGAAGAACTTGCAATAAATCAACTAGACTTTATTACAGCAATACTGATTCAAAACAAAACTGCCACGAGGGGCTAAACCGTATCTATATATAAATAGACAACCGATGAAGTGACAACACAGGGAGAACATGCAACAGCATACAATATGCGACACGGACTGAACAAAACACACAAAATAAATACCACACCAAATGAGGGACAACAGGGAACACCTGGGAACTAATCAAACACTGAAGGGAACTATGGGAGTACTGAACCAACATGCCAGGGGGACACCAAAACATAATACACAGGACACTGGGAAAACCAAACCACCATGCAATGTATTGAACTGAAACAACATATAATGCACTGACATAAACACAAGGGGAACTAAAGAATCAACAACCCAAGCAAAACATAACACTGGAAAGAGTCCATAATCCAGCCCACACAAGGCCGGATGCGCCAGAGCCCCCTCCCTAAGCCCACCACACCGGGGTGGGCAACACAGAGGGCCCGGGGTCAAGAGGGACAGAGGGCCCGGGGTCAGGAGGGACAGAGAGCCCGGTGTCAGGAGGGACAGAGGTCCCGGTGTCAGGAGGGACAGAGGGCCCGGTGTCAGGAGGGACCGAGGGCCCGGGGTCAGGAGGGACAGAGGGCCCGGGGTCAGGAGGGACAGAGGGCCCGGGGTCAGGAGGGACAGAGGGCCCGGTGTCAGGAGGGACAGAGGGCCTGGTGTCAGGAGGGACAGAGGGCCCGGGGACAGGAGGGACAGAGGGCCCGGTGTCAGGAGGGACAGTGGATCTGGGGACAGGAGGGACAGGTGTCTGGAAGCCCTGTCACAGGCAGGGTGTCTGGAAGCCCTGTCACGGGCAGGGTGTCTAGAAGCCCTGTCACGGGCAGGGTGTCTAGAAGCCCTGTCACGGGCAGGGTGTCTGGATTTTAGGAAATCCGGGGGTCCGGACGTCAGCGTTGGCTGAGCAGGGGGTCTGGACGTCAGCATCGGCTGAGCAGGGGGTCCGGACATCAGAGACGGCTGAGCAGGGGTTCCGGACGTCAGCGACGGCTGAGCAGGGGGTCCGGACAGCAGCGACGGCTGAGCAGGGGGTCCGGATGGCAGGGGCAGCTGAGCCATGGCTGCATCATCCCCAAACTCTGGTGGCGGTGGTAGGAGCAGGACCTCCAGGTCCATATCAACCCGAGGCTCAGGTGTGGGCGGAGCTGGTGCCTCGGCCTGGAGGGCCGGCTGTGGCGGTGAGCATGCCTCTGAAGCTGTGGCTGGGGTGAGCAGACTGCTGAAGACTGTGGCGGCAGTGAGCAGGCCGCTGAAGACTGTGGCGGCGGTGAGCAGGCCGCTGAAGACTGCGGCGGCGGAGAGCGGACTGCTGCCGGAGGCTGTGGCTGAGAGCAGGCTGCTGCTGGAGGCTGTGGGCAGGCTGCTGGCGGAGGCTGTGGCGGTGGGCAGGCTGCTGCCATCTTGTGGCGAGGACAGAACATGATTTGCAGCAGGCTGGTGAACCCACTGTGGTCCTCCAAGAGAGGGTGGTCCGCCTCCCACAGCGCCCAGGCGAAGGTAAGGGCCCCACCCTCCAACCGGGAAATAGTGAGGACCACCAGGTCCCTCCCGGATAGGATACCCTCCACTTGCCTCGGCCTCAGACCCCTAACCAACCCTTTTCTGGGCGTAGGATCCCATATGTGCGACATGAGGGGAGCCCTATGGGATGTGGTTGCAGCCCTAGGGGGGCTAGCCTGGAAGCTAGGGGAATTGCTAGCCTGGGAGCTAGGGGTGCAAGCCTGGAAGCTAGGGGATTTGCTAGCCTGGGAGCTTGGGGTGCGAGCCTGGAAGCTAGTGGAGCAGACAGGAACATAGCTAGCTGGAGAGCTAGGGGACATGTTATCTTGGGAGGTAGGTGTGGTACCCAGACAGAGAGCCTCACTGTGGGGACCTCTACCCTGCACCTGGGAATTAGGGGATGTAGCCTGAGGGCAACGGAGACGGAATTCTACCCTTGGAGCTAGTGAAATAGCTAGCCTGGGAGCTAGGAAAACTGCTAGCCTGGGAGCTAGTGGGTGTGCTAGCCTGGGAGCTAGTAGGGATACTAGCCTAGGAGCTAAAGGAGCTAGGAGGCCTAGCCAGAAAGCTAGGTGGGGCTGACTGGAAGCTAACGGGGGTAGCCTGGAAGCTATCGGAGGATCTAGCTTGGAAGCTAGGATGAGTGCTAGCATTCAGATGGGGAGCCCTAAAAGGAGTGCTACTACCCTGAACCTGAGAGCTAGGGGGGTCAATTAGTGGGCTAGAGGAGCTGACAAGAGAGCTAGGGGAGATACTAGAGCCCTACCTAATGGGCAAACCCCCTGGACCCTTTCCATCAGGAGATTCCAGGCCTTTCTCACTTCTCCCGATCGGCATCCCTTTCCATCTCCTCTTCATCTGATAGGGAGATCTCCTCCTCCTCCTCTGAGCTGCCGTCGGAAGCCTCCTCCCTGAGCCAAAGACAATCAAAACAGGTTACACCATCGGCGTCGTACTCTATGTCCTCCGGGGAGTAGCCCAAGCCCATGCCTGGTCAGAGATCCGTTTGTTAATACGGTTGAGATCTCCGCTGACATATCGCCCTCCGAGAGAGAGAGGAACGGTCTCCATGGAGCAGCGGTTACCTCTTCGCTGCCTCATCTTACAATGGTTGCTTATTCTGTCACAATGCTCCGTCGTTGTGTGTATAGAGAGACAGATGCGAAGAACGTGCAATAAATCAAAAATACTTTATTACAGCAATACTGATTCGAAACAAAACTGCCACAAGTGGCTAAACCGTATCTATATATAAATAGACAACCGACAAAGTGACACCACAGGAAGAACATGCAACAGGATACAATAAGCGACACGGACTGAACAAAACACACAAAATAAATACCACACCAAACGAGGGACAACAGGGAACACCTGGGAACTAATCAAACACTGAAGGGAACTATGGGAGAACTGAACCAACATGCTAGACACGAAAAGGACAACATTGGGAAAACCAAACCACGCATTGAACTGGAACAACATATAATGCACTGACATAAACACAAGGGGAACTAAAACATCAACAACCCAAGCAAAACAAAACACTGGAAAGAGTCCATAATCCAACCCACATGGGCTGGATGCGACATTTGGTTTAGTCATTTGACTAATAACAATATGTCTCAGATTGACTCCATAGTGACCTACATTATTTAGTGCAGTACTGGTGCAGTACTGGAGTGAGATTTATTTTATAAAATATATGGGCAGGCTTCAGGGTCAACTGTGCTCGCCCTAGACGGACAAGTCTTTTTTTTACCTGACGAGCCTGTCACCAATCCCACCTTGTGATTTGTACCACATTTTCTATCCTTAGGCCTTAGACCATAAAAACATTTCTCGTTTTGAATATACCTAAATCATGTATATAAGTAAAAGAGTGTTTGTGATTAATTTTATTAAAATAATTGTAAATGGATTTGATTGGTTTGTCAAAATATATGCGGTTAAAATGGAAATTGACATGCAGCCTGCATGTCAGGCAGCTATCCTGTAAACTGTGTAGTACAGTATTTACTTTGCTATATCTAATTGCCATTATGTAGAATGCTGTCAAAGTTAATTATTTTGTGTTATTTTGTGTTGTGAGGTGACGAGACTAACAGTTTTATAGACCCGCGATAGCCCCCACGATGCACTGTCCATTTTCCTAAAATGTCGCTCCTGAAGTGGAGAAACAGCTGTTAATTTTTTTCTTGTTAATATAGATTGTAAAATCATCTTTCTGTATATTGTATATGAAAAAACAAATAAAGAAATAACAAGTAGCTACCAATTGCCATATAGAATAATCAGCATCATTTTGCATTTTGATTGTAGTTGAATAATGCGCACCATAGCCTATAGGATTCCGGTTCAAAGGGTTAATCTCGTTGCAAGGCAATATTTCTCCAAGGCAATTTTTCTCCATGTGTCTTTCGTTTTTTGTATGTTAAAAAATCAATGATAGCCTAATTATTATGTTTAATTTCGTCCAATATATCGTTTTGCTTTTAATTGAACGAAATGTATGCTAATAACACATCGGTATCATTTTGAAGATAGGATTTCACCGACTTAGATTTTCTTTGGTCAACCAACAATCGACAGCTCTCTGACAAATGACTAGTAGATATTTTGAAATAGTAGACTAGTAGACATTTTTCTTCAATAAATGACACAATTAATGTTTTTAATTAAACCATTTTGTATGCTCCTTTACTGCACTGTTGGAAGAAATAATCATAAACATACATAAGCAAAAAAGGTGATTGACAAGACAAAATTAAATGTACAAACGTTCAGGATCTCAATAGCTCCTGGCCAGATTCAGCCACCTTAAAATTATTCCTAATTATTTTTTTTTAGTTAAGCCTCATAGTTGTTGCTAAATGCCAATATTATTACCACTGCTTGGTTGTATGTAACTATGATGATAACCAATGTGAATTCATGTTCTACAAATAAAAAAGTTTAGCTGGCAAATCAGCAGGGCCAATTAAATGGTGCGTGCTGGATGGAGCTAGCCTAGAAATCTAGATGCACCCTAGCGGCAGCAAATATTTTTTGCAGCTAGGGTTAGTCTAGCAACTCTCCGTTGACTTGTGAGCTGGAAAAAACAAATTTTAGTCAGGCCAATCACATCGTGTATAGAGTTGGTGGGCAGTAGTGATGGGAAGTTTGATTCTTTTTACTGAATCGTATCTTTGAATCTCGTTCATTCAAATGAACGAATCATTTTGATTCGTATCGTTCATTTGCGCATGCGCAGATCGAAATGAACGAAAAGAACCAGTATACAAGGCGGTAGCTTTTCATCCGGAAGTCGAGGCTTGTATGTAGCGAGTCAGATGCTACCAGGCTATCAGTTCACGTTAGCATTCCATCATTCCAATGAGTTTAGGCGTCACTTTGACAGCGAATAAATTGAAATCGGAAGCGTTTAAAGACTCTATTTCTCCATTGTTTATTTCTAAAGAAAGAGGACTATGGATAAAAAGCTCCAATAACTTGTACCTCAGGTTATGGCCACATATCAGCAGTTTTTGTAAACGTATGCTAGTTCCTGTCTCAAAACCACGTGACTTCCTGTCGCACAGTAGAGAATTACCGTATATTCCAGTAGAAGCTCGCAGACAATCGGTAGGACATGGAGGCATACAGTCAAGGGAGAAGCCAATCGGAACAAAATATTTCAGCAACATTGGAAATACTTCAGTAAATTTGGAAGGCATCTACAACATGTCATAGCCTACATAACATAATGTGAAATAATGAAAAAACATTCTGTTCAAGTGTTTTTACCATGATTTATTACCCTAACATTTAACACCTACTGAGCTGAGCTCACAACCCAGCTAGTATAGAACTTGCGGGCCGACGGCGGTTACAGCTGACGGTATGCTAGCTTTTTGCTCATCGTTTAACGGACGGTCCGCCGCAGTGTTGGAGGCTAAGCACCGGTAGGTTCCCTTCCTGAGTTAACGTTTAGAATTTAGGTAACAAGGTTACTATATATATAGCTATCTACCTAATGTTTTAAACTTTGTTTAGCTATAATTGCCATTTTGATGATTGCAATATATTTAGCATCCCTTACGTTTAGCATCGCTTATGTTGATATTTGGTAATGGC